>PJEM01006002.1:0-38340 GCA_004023845.1 Helogale parvula
GGGGGGGGGCTTGTGGCTTTCTCTCCATCCGCAAAGGCACTCTAATAAACATAAGAGGGAGGTCTAGTAAAAAGGACAGTGTAAGAGATAAACGTAGGCTTTCAAGGCTTTCCATTCTAGAATGGGAAGATACTTGCGTTTAAGACTCATTTCACTAAATGACTTAAAGAATATTGCGCTACTTAGCTTTCACACTGAATTAAAATAAATGACATATTTATATTTCAATGCACCTTCCACACAAGCTATATGCTTAAAATGATTTAGACCATAATAAGGAGTATAACTTATTTTACATCTTGGCCATTTTTTTCACCATATCAAGCTATAAACCCGAGTTTTAAAGTTTGCATCAGAAAGTCTTCTGAACAGATTCAGTGAAAACTGCCAACACAATTGTTTCTTTTGTCTTGACTAAATAGTTTTGTCCCTTTCTTGACAAATTTTTTAACATTTTGACTAGTTTGAAATAAAAAGTTTACATTAAAGACTGAGCCAATATTAGGGTGAATTAAATCTGAATTAGCAGCAAAATTAAAATATTTATAAAAATATGGGTCATTCTAACTTAGGCTATATAAATTTTACAGATTTTATCTCACTGTCAATATTCTTGTAGTTATACATTTTTTTCAAACTTTGAAACTGTTTTAGAAATTTATCAAAATATAACAGAGCATTAAGTAGAGTCCTTAATATTAATAATTGGTAATAGTCATTGAGTGCTAACTTTGCTCCAAGCATTCTCTAAGTATATTTTACATAAGTTAAAATCCTTGTTTATTTGTACAACAACCCTACAACTTGGGAAGATTACAGTCACTCATATTTTATTGATAAGAAATCTGGTACAGAAAGGTTAAATAATTCATATAAGGTCATATAAGCTAAGAAGTAGGATATAAGTTTATAAACTCTAATTCAAAATCCAAGTTCTTTGACAATATGTTTTCTATGTTTCTAAATAAATTAAATATGTCTAGTCTGTGGCCACAATAAAAAAAGTCAATATTGAATCTAAGGAGGTAAATTATAAAGTATAAATAAGCAGAACAATTTTTAGGAGTAATTACATTAGAAAAACAAATATTATAATGAAGACACTAATTAGAAAAATATATAATGGTTTCCCTACAATCATTAGTAAGGTAAATGTATTTGGCAAAGATCTTTCACTTCTTATAGTCAAAGAGTTCTGTGCTGTCAACTAGTGTTGCATAAGGAAAAGGAAATTTGAATTCCTATTCTTGGCGAACCAAATTATCTTATTTTCCAAAAAATATACTTTTATATTCAAATATTATATAAGTAATCCTTTCAGAAGTGACATTCGGTGCACCAAACTTCCTTCTTTGGTGCAGGATAAAATGAGCAATAGTGAAAATCTTGCTAGAGGAGAGTGTAAAAACACTTAGAAGAACACAAGAAACGATAAGTTATCATTAAAAGTATTATATAAAGTAGCTGAAACCAAAGATGCTGTTGGATAGTCCATTTTTCAAAGTGTTATTCTTGAACTAGAATAATGGCCCTCTTGTAAAGTTTAGGAGACCGGATCACGCTTACCACATATTTTTCTGAACAAAACGTAAAAAATAATTTAAGACACATGAAATTCTGCAGTCTCCTCAAGTTTCACAGCAGACACTTTTGACTTAAGAAAGAAGATGTTCTCATAAGAAGAAAGTCAATGATAATTGAATTGGATTCTCTGAGCTCAGATAAATGACAGCTTTTTGGTTTCTCTTGTTGTTGGCCCTGCTTCCCTTTATCTCTAATAGTTCATACCGAAAATGAAAGCAAAGCTAGCAAAGAGCAAGTTCTCTCTCTCTTGATATTACCAGAGAGAGTACAAGAGGACATCTAGGAGAGATAGTGAGGAAGACAAAACGGAGACTCTTACTCTGAAGACATCATGTGAATAAATCTACAAAAGGAGAAAGATAAAACATACCAGGCAAAAGGCGGCAGGTGACAGTAAACTCAATTCGAGAGTTCCACTAGAGAGAAGAATCTAGATCTGAAACAGGAAACCTATTGAACTCTCCTTATTTTTCTGTACATCCGGAAGATCTAAAATGTGCCAATCTATTTTTTAGTCATAACAACTCATTCTAAAACTTTATGAAATGAACTGTTGACGATATCACAACTTTCTGCCTTGACTTTTCCTCTCCTCTCCTCTCCTCTCCAGCCCCAGGAAGTGCATGTATGAGTAAACGTTCAATAATACTCGATATGTGATAGTTTCTTAATTTGTGACAGGCCAGTAGGTCTTCCATACATGAAATACAGCTGCAGTTCATTTGCTACTGATAATAGATGAAAACAGCGTTCATTCCATCCTTCATCCATTATTCACCTAATGGCTACTTGTTGAGAGATTACTTTCTTGCTATTTTCTAGGTACAAGGGCTGCAGTGATGAACCTCATCATTACAAGTCCTCCTGTGGAGCTTATATAGAGATAGGAGACAAGTATTCAACAGGTATACAATGTTAAATTTTGCCCAGAGACAGAACATTGAAATAGAGTGGGTATTTTAAGTTTGTGTTTTAGGAAAAATTTTTATAAATTGTATGATACTTTTGAAATCTGAGTGGAATAGAAAAAATAGTTCCATTCTGTGAATAAGGCAGATGTGTAAATCAAAAAGAAAGATTCATTCTTATGTTCAGATCAGTCTCAATTGCACACTGATATATCAGAAGAGTAAAGGACAAGTTGGAATAGATTGAGAAGTAAAGTATAATTAAGAAAATGGATTCTATATTGGTGACAAATACACACTTTCAAGAACTTTTGCTGTAAACATGAGCCTAAAAATGGAGCTATAACTGAAGTAAAATGTGTAGTATAAGGAATATTTTTAAAAGAAAGGACACCTATGTATAGAGTTCATTTATTTAAAAAATAGCTGCAAAATATGACACAAGAAAAATTAACAATGCAAAAGAGAGCATGGAAAAAGCTATGTCCCTTGACAAAGAGAGAAAAGATGGACTCCAAGAAGAGTATGCCATATATTAGAAATATTGTGAAAGAGAAATTATAGAATGTGGTAACTGAGTGCATTGAAGGGAGAAGGAAGATGGACATGAACATGCTGGAATGAACACGAACAATTTTATTCTTATTAATGTAATGATGGTGATGATATTAATCAAAATAGTAAACAGTGTCATAACCACAGTAGCAAAACATCAGTAGTAAAATCAAGCTTCATTCTTGCTATATTGACTGGGAAGTACCATGAAACTTTTGACCAGACATGTCCAGAAGATATTTTGAAATTTAGATGACTTTGGAAATTATCAGAGGAGTGGCAGTGCAAATCATACACTTCAATTTCAAACCAAAATCTGTTTTGGCAGCAAATAATACTTCGAATGTGAAAAATACTCAGTGAGCTATTTTATCATTATATTTATGAATACACCTGCATCTCCTGTGATGAAATAAACATTTACAGTCATAATTAATATATACAGTTATTGACCAAGATGGCTTAGTGCCCCCTCCCCGCCAGCTTGGCTGAAGTGGTTTCTTCCTCTCTTTATTCCCCTTTCCTCAATCCTTTACATTAGAAAATTTGCAATTTTACATTTTATTTTTGCTTTTTTGATATAAATCTCACAGCCCCTTACCAGTTTTACAGTCCAGGAGTGGCTTTCTCAGGATCTCAAAACTATCCCCTTGCAAAATCAACATCAAGAAAGATAAGCCCCATACCTCCAGACCTATAGGAGGGTAGAAACCAAGCCTTTGTGAAGGCCATTCAGCAAACACAGGTGACCTCATCACATTGACCACTTCCCCCTACCTCCCTCCAATATTCTGGCACTAGCTTACTCCATTGCATAAGAAACCTCTTGTTTTTTGTTTCAGTGAAGTTAAATTGAATCTGTCTCTTCAATATGATAGTACTGAATAAAGTCTTCCTTGTCTATTTAACTCCATCCAGTGCAATTATTTTTTGACAAAATTCTTCTAACAATATATATGTATATGTACATATGGCGACATATGCATATTATATGTGTGTGTGTGTGTGTGTGTGTGTGTGTGTGTGTGCGACTTAGTTACATATATCACTTAGGTAATGACAGGCTCCAGCATAATGGGCGGATACTTGTGATGGTTGTCAAGATAGCTGGTCGATACAGCTGTCATTCTTCAATGTGTGGTTTGGAAAAGTTCTACAATTTTCTTAAACTTCTGGTTCTTAACACAAAAGTCAAACTTGTCACCTAACTTTTTTTTTTAACATGGCTCACGGCATATAAGCATAGCACTGGATATTCTGTTCAATATTCTGAATATGATTCATTTCCAAATACAGAATCCACCTTTCTGGGCTTAACTGTATAACTGACTTTATTTTTTATTATTATAAAATATGGTCATTCTTCTAAGCTTATCATAGTTCATACCTCACTATAAACTTTTAAAAACAAATTCAAAGCTTATGAAGTACCTCAATTAGAAGGTTAATTTTTAATTCAATTTAAATTTAAATAGAGATTTATACTTTAACATTCATTTAACTTTATACTGAGTAAGTATTGCTTGTAGCCCTGCAATTTATAAATATTAATTAAATATAGCAATTAATTATATAGCTATCTAGGATAAATAAACCAGTTTTTATTAGTAAGTTTGTCCAAATTTAGAAAATATTGAGACATTAAAATCTGGAAAGACCTCCATATTTAGAAAAAAATTTGTAGAAAATTGTTATAGAGTCATTCATAGACCACGTGTACATAGATGTGCGTGCACACACACAGACTCGCTGATTTGTCACATCATTTTGAGAATAAAAAATAAATGAAAAGTCTTCTATTAATTATGACATCTTTCCAACACAAAGGTTATGTTTTAGCTCTGGAAAATAACTTTTGAGATAAATGATTTGTTTATCTTCCAAAGGTCACTTGTCTGAAGGCAGAAGACAATGTAAGCAGAAAACTATTTTTTTCCTGCATTGAGAACTTCACTATTTGAATGAATAATTCATGTAAATAGGCTCAGTTATTACAGTAGTGACATCTAATAGTCTAGGAAATGCCTAGTGTGTGAATAACGCAGGACCTAATTCTATGATTTTTAATGATCTGCTAGATGAGTCCATTGAATAAATTAGTACATCAAGGAATGGTTTACATCAGGTAATTTTAAATGACTTTTAAAAATAAGGTAAAGGAACTTCTTTTAGTTACTTTCATAAGATTTATAGATCTAGTGCCATGTTTATCAATAAATATATTATCAAACTGATATAAACACATTCAATCTTTGCATTTGAAGAAATATCCATTTATTTTGTTAAGAAAAATAAGAGTATACAGTTTTTAGCCTTGATCTTTAAGCCAGATTTTTAATCAATAGCTGAATAGCACAACCTCTTCAACGCTTAGTCCCTAAGTGAGAGCTGGCATTAAGTAATCTCATCAGTACAGAGCATTTAGATCCATGTAGTAGGACCATTATATTCACTAGAAACCAGAACTTATAACTAGAACAATGAATACATATATTCATCCCTCAAAATCATAGAGATCGAAATTTTACGGATGAATTACACTTTGCCTGATAATACAGTTAAATAAACAAAAATTTTAAACTATAATGAATTTTGTCTGTCAAATATACCTGACAGTCACAGAGTGTTTCTACTCAAACAATGTGAAATATTAATAAAATCCCTTCTGTAATACAAATGAAGTATCAGAAGAGACAAAAGCGTAGGGGAATAATTTCTAAACACATAAGACTTAGGTTTTAACAAAATTTTTGAATTGTCAGCTATCGTTAGTCTAAGGAAACACTGAAGGTAATATTTGTGAAACTGGACAACGTTTTTGAGATTTTTCTAAATAATTAAACATAGTCAAATATGTCAATAACACCTTTTTATTTGAAGCTAGTCCGTGCCTTAGAAGGAAGTTCTGGGAAACCAACATTCAAATATTTGAACGATTTGGAGTTTATTTCATTAGAAAGGTTTTGGAATTGTTGGGCTTCCTTACATTAATTCTGATTTTCCTCATGCCTTTTAGGCAAAGTAAAGTAAAAGTAGATTTACAGTTTTTGGAATATTGTTAGCAAAAGAAACCTTGCAGTTGTAACGATTATTTGGATATTTTTTTATGAATGGATCTTTAGATGCTTTCTTCAGTTATAAGGTTTTGATATGAAATGGAGTGAAATATAGTTACTGGTATCTTACACTCATTTGTTAGTTTCAGTTAACTCAACCGCAGTTGAAAACTACTGACCCACTTGAAACTCTCTGGTCAGCCATGTGATGGTGGAGTAAAGTGTGTCACAGCACTGTGTGTCAGACTGCTAGCTTACTTTGCCCTGTTCCTTACAGCACAGGGACACATGGACTGTCCTCATGTCCTGTTCCTGGCCCACCCAGAAGAAGTAAATATTGGTTTCAGCTGGCTGTTAATCCCCAGTGGATTTTACCTCACCATTCTATAAAACTTTCAAGACAAATCCAATGTAATATCTAAGGTGATATTGAGGTTTTCTGCTTACAGTGATGTTTCTGAGGAAGCACATCCACGTCATGCTAAGATTATCCTCTTCGGGGTGCCTACGTGGCTCAGTTAGTTGAGTTTCTGACTCGATTTTGGCTTAGGTCATGATCTCAGCGTTTGTGGGATCAAACCCTGCATAGGGCTCTGCTGTGATGGCTTGGAGCCTCTCTCTGTCTCTGTCTTTGTCTGTCTCTGTCTGTCTCTCTCTCTCTCTCTCTTTCTTTCTCTGCCCCTCTCCTGGTCTCTCTCTTTCTCTTTCAAAATAAGTAAATAAACATTAAAAAAAAGACTATCCTCTTAGATTCAGAGCACTGGAAATAAAAGTCATCTGCAGAGTGGCATCTACGCATTATATACAAGCTGCTCATAGAATGATGTAAATCTAGATATTACATAATTGTCCATTACCATGATCTCCATCCAGGGGACACACAGGATGAGTAGTACACAGCATGGTCTCTCGTGTACGTTAGTTTTATGTCATTAGAGACCCTAAAATGACTTGTATTTTTATTCTTTTATTTATTTTTGTGACATAACATTTTTGTTTTATGTCAGTCCAATTTCCAACAGAAAACTCACCATTTTCAAGATGTTTAAAGATGTAAAAACAACTTTCTATGGACTCCTTGCAAGCAGCAAATTTAAGTAAAATGCTTACATTCTCACATGAGAACAAAGTGTGGTCAAAAAAATAATTAGGAGTATAAATCCCTGACCTTCGCTGTAATCACACTTGTAATTCCCTTTCCTTTTTGTTCTTTGTGTCTGCCCTTCCTTTCTTCATTTTACTCTCATGTTCTTTTATTTGTCTTCAACAACCCCATCTTCCTGGCATTTGTCACAAGTCTATTTTGGACAGCTACCTGATGTTTTACCGTTAAAGCACCCTGTGCCATGTTGAAAATTACCCTGAGCTCTTCCTTTACTGGGCCAGTGATCCACACCATCATTTGTCTTCATGAAAGAAGTACTCTGGCTCTTTGGGGTATATTCTGGACTCTATTCCTCTTTCTTCGGTCTCCTTGGAAAATCAGTATTTCAAGTGTTTGGATCAGTATTTGTTAAAAGAATATTTTCTAAGGATATGTTTTAAAAGTAAACAGAAAAATTTAAGGATGATGATGATGCTGCTAAAGGTTCCCTTTAAGGATGATTATGGAGAAACTTCTGGATGGGGCTAGAAGATGTCCATTTGGAAGTGGACTTTACTACCATTGCCAACCTTTCATCTTAGCTTTCTGACTCATTAAAAGACAGGACTAGTAGAACTCTAATGTAACTGAGAGGTTAAAAAAATCCTGATTGTTGAATTCATAAAAGTGTACACGTAAATAAGAGTTCCAACAAGGAAAAACACACAAAGCAAGAAACAATATGTTACCTTCAGGGTGTGCTCAGTGCACAAGCTTTTATTCTGATAGTGTGACATTCCAACTTAGTGTCTGTGACTTGACTGTTTATTTCTGCCCAGAGATCTTTTGATTTTGCATTCTGAAGTAATGTCTGTCCCAAAGGTAGAGTTCAATTGTATCTTATTATATCAGTGATTTTCTAACTCACCTCCAGACTGGTAATTACCAGTGTTTCCTGCACTACATCCATATAAAGAAAATATTTCCTATCAGTATTGCTGAATATACTGCTCTTTAATTGTCCCTTTGGGAAGGGAGAGATTGGTAAGTTTGTTTGTTTTTTCTTTACTTGTAAGAATAAATCTAAATCACAAGATAAAATAGCTTTTGCTGAAAGTTTTATAACGTTAAAGGACTCTAGGCATTTACTTCAATTACTTCCAGGGCAAACAGTCAAATTTTATTTCCCCAAAACTACTTATTTTATAATCAAAATATTCAACAAAAAAGCATTTAAAATATGAATATTAAAGTATCATGAATACCAATTATTTTAATTAATCTTTTAACTGAATCAAGGTTAATTTTTTCAATAGTTCATGTTCAATCTTTTTGGTTTTAAAAGTTCAAAAGATATTTATTAAAAACAATTTTGTATTCAAGACTGGGCTTTAGATAAGAAAATAAACAACTACATTCTCTGAACCAGAAGCTCAAAGCAGACAGGGAGCAGTTGTTTTATTATAAAGTGATAAGTGAAGTTAATAGAGATAAACAGAGTGCTGGAAAAGCACTATCAGAAATTAATTAAGCAGATTTCAAAATACATTGCAGCTACCATGAATCTTGAAAGGAGGCATGAGAATTAATCAGGCAGAAAAGAGTTGATAGTTGAGTGAAGATGGGGTCATCAGTAGGCTCTGCTCCAAACCTGTGACTGTAGCATATGTATGCAATTATGCGTGGGCTATGTTGAAAACATGGAAAGTCTCCGGTACACCACAGCTCGGAGGAGTCACTAAAAGATGGAAGAGACACAGAGTTAGCTTGAAGAAGAAAACCACAACTCAAGAATACTGCACAACAATACCGCCATCTGAAGTCAAAGACACAGGAGACTTTAGGGCCAGACATAGTGGATGCCAGGAAAGAAAGTGACCCAGAGTCAAGGTCTATAAATAGTTCAGGAAACTGATCCTGAAAAACCTGCATGCAATCTACCAATTTGAGACAGGCATCAACCAGCAACAGTCTGTGCCTCCTGGTGGGAACAGAAGTACACAGTCTTGGGTTGGAGAGAGTTACATCCTGGTTGTTGAGAATATGTGGAAGAAGAAAAAGCACTTAACCTGAGGAAATCAGCTACTCATGCACAAGAAACGTACCTTCACTGGCCATCTTTAACTAAATACGTGACTGCCCCGCACATTATTTCACTCAAGGCCAGGAAGTTTCAAAACATTAAGAATTTTTTAAAAAATATCTTGAAATTCTCTAGAAAAATACTGGGATAATTATTTTACTGTCATTTATCATTTGTTCCTCTCTCAAATTAAGTATATTAGGTTAACATGATTCTTAGTATGTATTGTGGGTTTTTTTTAATGTTTATTCAGTTTTGAGAGAGAGTGTGTGAGCAGCCCTGGGGCAGAGAGATAGTGAGACACAGAATCTGAAGAAGGCTCCAGGCTCTGAGCTGTCAGCACAGAACCCGACGTGGGGCTCGAACTCATTAACTTTGAGATCATGACCTGAGCTGAAGTCAGATGCTCACCCAGCTGAGCCACCCAGGTGCCCCAGTATGTATTGTTTTCAAACAAGTTATGTATTTATGCTTATAGCCTAAGTTGTAAAATTTCTACTTCTCTGTAACAAAAAGTTCATCATACAATATATGAGATTCCTCTGATATAGGCTCCTCGGGTTAGAAATCTTTTTTGCCTACTCTTGTGAAACCTCAGGAAAAAACCTGACTTCAAGGAACTGCAAGAAGGTACATGCATGGATGTCATCACAGGCGTAAAACATCTGCATGAGGCAGCAAAAGGGGACAGGGGGAAATAATGTGCTCCTTTAGTTACTTAGTACTTAGTCATTAATATCACATATAAGCAAATGGTACAAAAAAAACCTATCAGGCAAAAGGGAAGAAAAAGGGACTGCAGTCTAGAACTAGGTGTTGTCCTCTCCATGGTTATTACAGTTAGAAGAATTGTCATCTTGGGATGACTGGGAGGCTCAGTCTGTTAAGCATCCAACTTGGGCTTAGGTCATGATCTCACAGTTTGTGAGTTCAAGCTCTGCATCGGGCTCTGTGTGGACAGCTCAGAGCCTGGAGCCTGCTTCGGATTCTCTCTCTCTCTCTCTCTCTCTCTCTCTCTCTCTCTCTTTCTGTCTCTCTCTCTCTCTCTCTGCCCTTCCCCTGCTCATACTCTGTCTCTGTCTCTCAAAAATAAATAAACATTAAAAAAAATTTTTTAATGAAACAAGTAAAAAAAAAATTACTGCCAGCTTTTCCTTTCATCCCCCCCAAAGGGCAGCATAATCACACTCTGGAGTGTGATACATATTCAGACGTTAAACTTCACATCTGATATTCCTCAGCTACCGACTTTAAATGGCTCCCCTGTTCTCAGAGATACCAACTCTGAAACGAGAACAACGTGAAGTTTGTCAGTCTGTCATGACGTCTACGTAAGATACTGAAATGAAAGCACGATTTCTTCCCTGTATTCAGTACATGATAAATGACTGAAATTGCTATTTTTAATATCTCTTCTATATCAATATTTCTGAAGACCTTTTAGAGGGCGTCGGCCTCCCAACTTTTAAATTGTATTTTTAACTAGGTAGTGGTTGTGGAGTAGAAACCACTGACTATTTCTAAAACGACTCACTAACAAGTTAGAAGATGCCACTGCCATTGGATGAATTAGCACACGGTTGCCATTAGAACACTCATGAGATCACCATTCCATAGCAAGCACTTAATAAACTCTGAAGAAATAAAATAACAATCTAAACATTTAGTACTTAATCCCCAAAGTAACCACCTTTTAAAAAATGTCTTCAGAAACTTGTGTACACATTTATATTTTCCATAAAGGAGTTACTTTTAAATTCTTTTTTCTAATTAAGTTTATTTATGTATGAGAGAGAAAGAAGGAGAGAAAGTGGGGGACGGGCAGAGAGAGGCAGAGAGAATCCCAAGAAGTCTCTACACAGTCAGCACAGAGCCTAACAGGGAACTCAAACTCATGAACCTTGAGATCCCGACCTGAGCCCAAATTAAGACGTTTAACTGACTGAGCCACCTAGGTTCCCCAGAAGTTACTTTCAAATTCTTTAAGTAAAGTAAGTTTAAATTAATTAATATAAAGGTTATTAATCTTGAGTGTGATGTGCACATGTTTTCTTGGCTGTTTATCCAAATACAATTAACATTCCTGAGATACAGATTTTGTCTTAATACCTAATGGAAGCCATACCCCTATTTCCTCACCTGGGTTTTAGGTAAAACATACTTGCTTTGCCCAAAGTTGACATTAATAAAGAGTTGTTACAAAGCATTTTTGGACCCTGCAAGAGCCTTTTAGCAATTTATAGCTGAATACTTGGGAGGTATGTATTCTTTATACATTCTGGCTGTTTGATTTTTCTTTATTCTAAAGACATCGAGTGCTAACTCTACCAAGAAAGTTTGCTAGAGGTTGTATTTTGATGAGATGTGCTCTCATTCTTCCACCAAAATGCATTATTTGATGGAAAAGACTTTCTGCCCCTGGAATAACTTTATGTACCCAGGGCTTAAAATGATCACCTCTCTGATATACTAAGTATTAGGGGATATATATTTTTCTCTCTCATTCTCCTTCTCTCATTAAAATTATTATTTTAATTATAAATTCTTAAAATTTAATTATAAGGTCTTGAAATCCTTAAAATTCCTGACAGTCTTTTCCTGACTTCTCAGAATGATTTCTGGAACCATAGCCATCAATAGCAAACAGTATTGATGCATGAGTATATTTGTTCTTATATATCTCTTATCAATCAGGTAATTCCTGAGATTAGTAACATTATAGAGTAGAAATATTTTATTATAATATATTACCTGTTCTCTTTATAAGATCTGTAATTACCAATTTACATACACTTTTCTCCATTAAAAACAGACCTTAAAGTTGAATATTATTGCCCCTGAGAAAAGGGAAAACAAAAAGAAATCAGAGAAAATAGAGATTATGATCTTTAAACTGAAAAGTGACTTTAAAAGTCAGATTCCCTGAGCTCCATGTAAAAAGCTTCAAAGTTATCACTCCTGTAATTACAACAAGAAAAACAAAAAACAGATGAGCTGAAAATCAGTGACTTTTCTCTGAAAATCAGAACTGAGTTTATAGGGCAAACTGGCAAAATGTGTAAAGAGGCATATCCAGAGTCATGGTCAAGATCTGCTTACTTGGGACAGAAGGTTTTGGAGCCCGAAATAAAGGGAACATGTTGGTAGTAAAGTCTGATGAGTAGGCAAAGTCTGAGTGGACCAGCATCAGCGGGGAAAACTCCTAGGCCAGGTCTTTATGAACGGCACATGTGCCCGGGCTCCACCTCCATGACTCCAAGATGTCCCCATGATGAAGGCCCACTATAGACACCCTATTTCACAGGGGAAAGGGCATCTTCGAGGTGTGATTCCATGGATGAGGAATATTCCTTTTACTCAAGTCCTCACTAATTCCTCTGTTTCACCTAAGGGTGGGGGACATAACCAACAAAGGAAGAGGATCCAGTGATAGTTGGGGATGATGCTACAGGCAGAGAAGGAAATAGGAGCAGAAACCCTAGTTTCACCATTATAGAAAAGCTAAAGGTCACATTCCCAGGATACAGGCTCATTAAAAGGCTAGGATTTCTACCTTAGGTTCCCACCAAAGTTCTTCAGTGGATTAAAGTTGAAATAGTCGCAAGAGTCTCTTGGAGGTGGATTATTTAGGGAAGCCCAAAGTCAAGAAAGATGGTGAAAGCAAGAACTATGAATGAATATGAAGCTTCTGAAACTTAACAGCTACAGCAAACGCTGAAAACACTGCAACTCCTTCTTGGGAGCTAAAGGGATTTTAGACGTGATCATGAAAAAGATATGACCATAGGGGCAACATTATTACACACAACAGGTTTTATCTGGACATCACCTGGACACAGTTGCATGAGAGGAGAAGCCTCTCATGGTGTGAAAGATCTATGGAAAGGGAACCCCCTTCAGAAGAAGGAGGAGAGCAAGGGAAATCCTAGGAAAGATGGGGATGGAAAAGAGGGCTTAGATGTCAAGGTCATGTAGCACGGTGGGGAGTCACCATGTCCAAAAGGCTTGGCAGCCTTGAATCTAACACTTTGTCTTATCAGTGGTCAACAGATGCTGGTTGAGGTTTGGTGGAGTGTGCAGAGTCTAAATGAATAAAAAATCCATTTAAATGGCTGTTTGGGCCATTTAAAAAATATTCAGATATTGTGATGGTTAATTCTATGTGCCAACTTCACTGGGCTAATGGATACCCAGATGGCTGGCAAAACATAATCTCGACTTGTGTCTATGAGGATGTTTTTAAAAGAGATTAACATTAGAATTGGTGACCCGAGTAAAACCCATGGCCTCTCCCAGTGTGGGTGGGCATCAGCCAATCTGTTGAGCACTAATATAGAATGAGAAGGTGGAGGAAGGGTGAATTCCCACTCTCTACTTGAACTGACACATCCGTCTTCTCCTGAACTCAGCCACAGATACTCTGGGTTACTGGACCTTCAGACTCAGATCAGGCCTTCCATTATCAGTAACCAGAGCCTCAAGCCTTTAGACTCAGACTGAACTACACCACCAGCTGTCCTGTTTCTCCAGTTTGAAGATGGCAGATTGTAAGACTTCTCAACCTCTATAACAATGTGAGCCATCCCTATTAAATTTCTTTCTCTATCTCTTTCCCTTTCTTTCTTTCTCTCTAAAAAAATCTAGAATGATATGCCCTACAAAACTATTCCTCAAAAGTGAAACACAGGGGTGCCTGGGAGGCTCAGTCAGTTAAGCATCTGACTCTAGATCTCACCTCACGTCTTGATCTCAGAGTCATGAGTTCAGGCTCCACATTGGGATCCACACTGGGTGTGAAGCCTACTTTTAAAAAAGTGAAAAGCAAACAAAACCCAGTGATTTCTGCAGAAAAATACAAACTGAATTAGTTACCAGAAGAATTTCTCTGCAAAAAATGTTTAAAGAAGTGCACTGGGGGAAAGAAAAATGATATAGTTCATTATCCTGAGTCTACATAAAGAAATGAAATCATTCAAATGGTGTAAAACCTCTTTCCTCCTTTTAAGTGATCTAAATGATACTGATCCTTTCAAGCGATAGTAGTCATAAGATATTGAGTGACTACATCGTACAAATAAGTGGAATAATGACTGCAATGTCACAGGCACAAGAAAGAGTAATTGGAATATTCTATAAGAGATCTGAGTTACTACTAAAGCAAACTCCTTATCTAAAGATAGACTTCAAGGGGTCCCTGGTTGGTTCAGTTGGCTAAGCATCTAACTTCAGCTCAGGTCGTGATCTCACAGTTTATAAGTTTGAGCCCTATGTTGGGCTCTGTGTTGATGGCTCAGGGCCTGAAGCCTGCCTCAGATTCTCCCTCTCTCTCTCTCTGACTCCCCCTGCTCATGATCTGTCTTTATCTCAAAAATAAATAAACATTAAAAAAATTTTAATTGTACATTACAAAATATGGGGCACCCAACTTGTTTTTAAATAAAGCATAATTAATAGACTAAGAAAATAAAATGGAATCACAGTTGGGTAAGCCTCTGACTCTTAACATTCGATCAGGTCATGATCTCATGGTTTATGAGTTTGAGCCCTACATCAAGCTCTGCATTGACAGTGTGGGGCCTGGTTGGGATTCTCTCTTCCTCTCTCTCTCTGTCCCTGCCTTGCTTGCTCACAAACACAAACACTCTCTCTCAAAATTAACAAAATAAAACAAATAAATTATGTGATGCTTCAGAAAGAGTATATATAAAAGAAAAGTTTGCCATAATTTTTTACTATGAGATTCAATTTCCTGTAGCAATACTTACATATGAATTAATATTACAAATATTCAGAGAGATATTATTGATCAACACCATTGGTTTTCCTTTTTTCTATGACTTTAATAAAGAAACGTATGTTATAAAGTCAACATGGCAAAAACTAAAAGCAATATTACAAAAGGATGAAAATATAATCTCAAATTTTGAGAAGTTCTGCCAATAATTTTTCTAGTGGGAAGAAAAACAACCATTGAAAAGGAGATCTTACCCCAAGCTGCAGGCAGTGATATGCTTTGTTGTGATGATAGCCTTTATATAACGTAAGGGATCAAAAACAGTGGGTCGCTGATGAGAGAGTGGTGCTGCCCATCGTGGCTGTTCCTGCCCTAAAGTTAAAACCATTGTCATGTTATAGCACATCATGTGTTCCAGACACTCTTCCAAGCTCTTGTTTAAATTTATAATGAAGATAATCTCCAATGACAGATAAGAAAACCTCGGTAGAGAAAGCTGAAGAATTTGCCCCACGTCATAGAGCAGATAAATGGCTGAGAGGGAGCGCCTATCCAGGTGTTCAGGATGTGGGTCCATGCCCAGATCAGAGTAGAGCCATCTTTTTATTTATTTATTTATAATGTGTTGGGAGCCATTTTCTGAACTCACTAAGTTGAGAAAACTCCTTGTGAAGGTAAGGTAGGTTTGCAAGGCCTCCCACTGTCAGATGGTGACTGATATCCACGCCCACTCAATTATTTTTGCCTGAGCACTGACCCCCAAGGCACCATGTTGACTGGTATCAGGAGTGACTTGTCCCCTTATCCTAAAATATGCTGATCGCACCTTGTGAAATAACTTATTGTAGGAATTTCTTCTTTTGTGATTATAGGAGCAAATATTGCATGTCCTGAGAAACCTGTTTTACTTCCCCTCAAGAAAACAGGCTATTGACCCCTGCACACGAAGAACTTTTGCCTTTGCTATGCTAAAAACATTGTCTTGTAGTTGAATGCTAAAGATGCCTTCCTTCCACATATAATAGGCATCTAAGTCACCTACATCAATCCCTATTTATAAAGATTATGCATGAGTCTTCTACCAATTTATGTTCTGGGAAATTTTAACATACCAAAGACATCTGTCATCAGAAATCATTGTCTAAGTCAAATGCCACTTCTGTGCTGGGCTCAATACCTATTTTTCCATAAATAAAGGTCTCTCAGGTCAGTGCAGAGATGCCTGCCTGGTGATCAGGAAGAAACTCATGGCTCTCTCATTCCTTCCCTCGTTCGCCTACAGGGTTCATCCTTTAGGGAACCCTGGACCTCCTGGAGCTGGACTCCGGCAATAATGCTTATTTATTTTTGAGCAAGTGAGACAGAGTGTGAGCGAGACAGGAGCAGAAAGAGAGGGGGACACAGAATCTGAGGCAGGCTCCAGGCTCTGAGCTGTCAGCACAGAGCCTGACATGGGACTTGAACCCACGAACCATGAGATCATGACCTGAGCCAAAGTCAGATGTTTAACTGACTGAACCACCCAGGCATCCAAAACAATCCTTTTATTTAAAAGATCAGATTAAATGTTTCCTCTTTCTTTGTTTTGTTTGGAGCTACTTGAATATTTTTGTATTCCTTTTGCTTGATCTATTATGGTTTTAAATATGTTTTTGTATAATTTTGTAGTGGTTTAATGACTTACAGTATACATACATACAGCATAAATATCAGTCTACTAATATTAATATTTTATCATTTCAGGAGGAACTACCATTCAGTTTTCATAATCCTGCTTCCACCTAATGTAGTGGTACCTAATGTGCTTCTACCTACAACATAAAATCTATCAGCAAATGTTATAATTTTAGTCTTCAGCCGTCAAAGGGAATTGAAAATCATAAAAAGAGACTTATCTATCTTTCATATTATTTCATCCTCGATATTCTAAGTTTTCTTATGTTATAATTTCCTTATTTATGAGGAATTACTTTAATGCTTCTTCTGGGTCAGGTCTGCTAGTGTTGAAATATCTAAGTTATCCTGCAACTGGAAACGTCTTTGTGGAATGCCCTTATTTTCACTGTCTGTGAAATCTGGGTCTGCCAGTCCTTTTCTTTCCCTATTTTAAGTACATTGTGCCACTTTCTTCTGACTTCTAGAAAAGGTTGTGCCACCTTCTGGAATCTTTGGTCTCCTACTTGAATCCCTGTTCCCCTGAAAGTAATTCATCACTTCCCTCACACTGTTCTAAAGATCCTTGGATTTACTTCTCAGAAATCCAAATGTATGGCGTAACTGGCTGTAGACTTTTTTAGGTTTCTCATCTTTGAGGAGCACTGAGCTTCTTGAATCTCTACATTTATGTGTATTGATAAATTTGAGAAGTGTACACTCATTATTTTTTTATAGGTAATTTTCCAACTCCACAAGTCACTTTCCAGTCCTTCTAGGACTTTAATGACTACATCTATCTATCTATCTATCTATCTATCTATCTATCTATCTATCTATTTATCTATCTATCTATCCTCCATAGACTCTTGAAGATTGTTTTTTTAGCTTCTCTGTTGTTCAAAGCTGACAAAATTTGCTGATGCACTCTAAATTCACTGTTTCTTTCCTCTGTCATATGCGGCCTCTTCTTTGAGCCCGTACAGTGAAGTTTGTGTTTGTGAGATCTGAAGTTTCCATGAGGCTCTTCTTTATATTTTCTTGCTTGCAAATATATACATGTTTTAAATTTTTTATATGTTTTAAGGGTTTGATAATTGCTGGGGTACCTGGGTGGCTCAGTCAGTTTAGCGTCTGGCTTCAGCTCAGGTCATGATCTCATGGTCCGTGGGTTCGAGCCCCACATCGGGCTCTGTGCTGACAGCTAGCTCAGAGCCTGGAGCCTGCTTTGGATTCTGTGTCTCCCTCTCTCTCTGCCCCTCCCCTGCTCGCGCTGTCTCTGTCTCTCAAAAATAAATAAAAAATATAAAAAAAGAGTTTGATAATTGCTTATCATAGCATTTTTTTAATGACAGCTGCTTTAAAGATCTTGGCAAATACTTGTGGTGTCTTTGTCTTCCTGCTATTAATTCCTGCTGGTTGGCTTTTATCACTGGACTTTAGGTTTTATATATATATATATATATTTAATCCTGAACATTTTCAAATTTATGTTAGGAGACAATAATTATTACATAAATTGTCTTGTTTCATTTTTGTTGTTTGAAGTTTTATTTAACTTCTAGTTATTTAACATACATAACATATATCATAATATGGTTTCAGGAGTAGCATTTAGTAATTCATCACTTATATACAACACCCCGTGCTCATCCCAACAAGTGCCCTCCTTAATGCCCATCACCCATTCAGCCCATCCCCCACTCACCTCCCTCCATCAGCCTTCAGTTTGTTCTTTGTATTGAAGAATCTCTTATGGTCTGCTTCCCTCTCTGTTTTGACCATATTTTTCCTTCCCTTTTTTGATGTTCATCTGTTTTGTTTCTTAAATTCCACATATGAGTGAGATCATGCCATAGCTGTCTTTGACTGACTTGTTTCACTTAACGTAATACACTCTAGCTCCATCCATGTTGTTAAATTTGCTACTTCAACAGGCCATCACCCCATTTATGTTCAGAGCACATACCACTTTGGGCTGTGATTTGAATGTTGATACAGCTTCCTAAGTCTTTTCAGCAGTATTATAGCATATACAGCTTGTATTAGACACAGAAGCCAACCTGGAACTTTGGCAGAATTCCACAACAGAGTTCCGCACTCACAGGTTTGGCTCTGTTGATATGTTAGTTTCACCTAAAATTGGAGTGAGCCCAGTACTTCAATTTATCCAGCTCCCTCCTCTCTGTGATTCTTCACTGACTGTCTAGCTGAGAGGGGGGTGGTAAAGATCATTTGCTCTTAGTCTGGACTGTGAATACTCAATAGAGAGTCACTTCACATTCTTGTTGACGGCAGGACTGATGGAAAGGTCACAACTTCCACCTGCTATCATTTCGTAGCTTATGAGAAACTCTATCACTCAAGGGAGTATCTATAAGAAATGAAACAAAACAAAACAGTTCACCAGTGCTTCATACCTCAAATACTGAGATTTTTAGCTAGTCTGGGTTTTTTTCCTTTATTTTTCAGAATGTTCTGAGAGTTGTTTTATGTGTTTTGCCTTGATTTTTTAGGTGTAATTTACAGAAGACAGTGGAGTAAGATTGCATTTTTCCCCCATGATGGAAGTCATTTTTGACATCAAAAATTGTTACAACTTGGTATTTTTTATTTTATTGACAATGCATGGACTTTAAGGAATGTCAAATCCATTGATCACCTTCCAAATTTCCCTTCTACCATTTTCATGTAGTTTCATTCTCTTGGCATGTAATATCTAACAATGAATCCTCATTATTTACATTTATTTTGATTTCCTAACATTTTTTTCCTTTTGAGGTCCCTCTTTTCTTCATGCATTTTTTAGTGTCATATAAATGATTTTCATTGTATCCTAAGAATCCCCTAAACATTCCTCTTACTACAGCTTTGTTGGAGAGAAGTATCCTGTGTCCTATTTTCTGAAAATTAATTTATCATGCCTTCATTTTGGAAAGATAAGTTTGCCTCATTTTAGATTAGCACAGATTTATTTTCAGCACCCTGAAGATGATGTTCCATTGTCTTAAAGCTTCTAGAATTCTTGGTGAATTTTAAGCTTTTATTCCATCGTCACGCATCTGAACACAATGCATTCCTTTTCCTCATCGTTCTTTTCTGTTTTCTTCTTGTCCCTGGTTTTGAGAACATTTACCAGACAGTCTTTACAGTTATCCCAATGAAGCCTATGACACTTTGTATCTGAAGATTAAAATCTTGCATTAGTTTTCAGAAAAATTTAGCAACTAACTTTTCGAATACTGTTTCTTCCCCATTCTCTTTCTCTTTTCCTTTTAAGACTAGGACATATTCATTACACCATGACTCTCGCAACATTGTTCTAGTTTTTTTCCTCTCCCTCTCTTTTTCCCAGTCTGGATAATTACTATAGATCTGCTTTTGAGTTCACTAACTTTCTCTTCAGCTAGACCTAATATTTTCTTAATTCCATTTATTTTTTTCATTTAACCTTTGAACTTCCTACTTTGAATATTTCCATGTGACTTTTATTCCAAATGTTAGACTCTGTTCTCTATTTTCCTGAATATGTTTACCTCAATTTACTTATATCGAATATCTATATCTAATAACTAGTACCTAGAATGTCCAGTGACTCTATGGCTGATTTATAACTTAATCTTTAGTTATCTCATTTCATCATCTGCTGTTGTGGGTAATTATTTGATTATATGTTAGACTATGTGTATGAAAGAATGTACACACAATTTAGGCTCCAGAAAAGATTGTCTTCCTACAGAACAGATTTTTTTTCTCTCTCTCAGGGGTTTGGCTCAATCATGGATTGGGCTGACTTATGGCTGTTTTGCAAACTTTGTGAAGTCTTGTCTATTTCTACTCTCTATTTCAAAATCATTGCTTCCATGTAACTGTGAGTAGCTTCTATTTTATAAGGCCATGCGTGTTTTCTCGGAAGAGCATTTGTTTCAACTTAGGCACACAATTATATAGTAAGCTGTGCAATACTTTAGAATTAGATTTTAGGCTCCAGAGAATGTTTCAGACAGGATTTTATCAATTTAAAATTTGATTGATATCCTTCAATTTGTATTCCATAAACTTTAGATAAAATTAATTTACTACATTTTAAACTATCTGACTCACTCTCGTGTACCACTTGAGGAAACAGGATGGGCTCCCACTCAAAATTTGGTTAAGATAGTAAAATTGATGAAGCCACACAGAGCCAGAGTCCAAAAGGGTTTCTTACACACATAATGAGGCACCGGGGAAAACAAGGCAGGCCTCTCAAGGTTGTCTGAAACCAGTGATTGAGGAGACCTGGTTTGGAAATTTTCTTGTAGTTTCAGGATGGTTCTGGGGGATAAGTCTCTCCCATGGGAAGGGGTCTACAGTTTGAATCTCCCAAATGAGCCAAAAGACAGAGCACTTTAGGCTCTGTCTTGTGCTGTCCAGAAGTAGGACCCAAAGAGCAGAGAGTGAGGTGAGACTTAGACTCCTTCACAACCAGGCAGCCAACAATGAAGTAGGACTTCTATTCCACTAAGATATGCTCCAACATTTGCCCCTAGGAACCTTGTTAAGGAAGAAGCAAGGGAGTTCTTACCTCCTATAATCTGCTCTTCCTCCTCTCTCTCCTTTTTCTCTCCCACAGCCGTGGTTCCAGCCATGGCTCTCCAGTCTCTGGCAAATAAAAAAATGATGTTCTGAGAAATGAATCCTCTTTCAGTTGCTTTGAGTTTCTTGCCAGCTTAGGGGGGATTTTCAGGTTTACTTAGTGTGGCTTTTCATCAGAAGCCTTGAGGGGAGAGTGCGGGGGCTCCGGTCCAGGAAACAATCTGTGAGTGACAGTTACTCTTACTGGTGCAAGAGAGCCCATAAGCGAGGAAGCCATTATTTGCCACGACCTGGCAAGAGATTCAAAATCTGTTTTTCCTTTTACTAAACCTAGAGCCCTTTGGGTAATGTCTCAGTCGTATAAAAGGAAATGCTTTGAGCCTATGCAACTGCAAGACAATTCATCAATCATCTTTTAATAGATCTAAGGTATTTTTAAATGCATGGGTTCTGCATTTAAATGCATTTTGAGGAAATGCAAAACATTTGTAACAGGAGGAAACTGCTTTCTTGTAACCTTTGCATGAAGGCGTCTTGTTAGATTGTTTTAAAATTTTCATTTCTTGCTTGCCTATTGAGACTCAACCTCATTGCATGTGTGTGGGTATGGATGCGGGGGGTGGGGAGTAAAGGGAGACAAGATTTTAAGAATTATACACAGAAGGGACTATTTAAATGCACTTTTATGAACAGATCCCTATCCCAAAGGAAAAGCTCAGAATGGATCGATCCATATTTTTTATAGTGGCAATGCTTTCAAGGAGACTAATAGGCATATTATTTCCTTACGCATTCTTAGAGGGCAGAGGTGAGTGTTTTATTTATTTATTTACTTGTGGTTATTTAGGAGATGGAAAGCAGTGGCATAATTGGATGGAATTTGCTTGGTTGTTCCTACAGCTCAGTCCGGAATCTCATTTTGTCTGGTATTTCAGCCGGTGAAACGCAATAACAGGGCATTTCTGTTCGATGTGAGCAGAGTAATTAATTGTTTCACATGATGATCAGAGAGAAAATAATGGATTTGGAAGAAGTAAGATGCATCATATGCCTTGGAGACATTTTCAGTTCTTAAGGAATTTATTAAAATCATTTCTTATCCCTGGAGAAGCTTATGATCTTTGAACTTCATTTTTTTCTAATTGCAACCTGAGTTATAAATAACCTTGAACTCTTTCCCCTCTCCTTCTGCTGATATAGTTTGCAAAGGATCCAAAACAAAAGGGAACTGAGAAAAGATACAGAAGTTCCACAAGTAGTTACTTATAAAATGTATTCATTTCTGATGCTTTTTGTTACCTTTACCTCATAGAAATAATTACTGTGAACCCAAACGTTTGTGAGAAAATAGAAAAATGAAAGCCCTTTCTTTGTTTTGGACCAGTCCACCTAGTAGGAGAAATGACCCACCCCTCTCCAGTCTGGTTCTCTTAGACTCCTTGTGATGAAGTCAGACCTAAAAGGGAAAATGGAGGAAGGAAAACTAAGTTTTTCACTACCTCGTGAAAAGGTAGTGAAATATCACCTTGGATATTAGTGGGCGCTCCTGGCTGCTATCTCTTTAAACCCAACTCAATGACTGGAGTCTTAGACATCAAAGAGCTTGCCACGATGGGTCTCAGAAAATGATTGGACAAAGTTTATTTTAAAAAGACAACAATTTCTTGGGGCCCCTGGGTGGCTCAGTCAGTTAAGCATCCAACTTTGATCATGATCTCACTGTTTGTGGGTTCAAGCCCCACATAGGGGTCTGTGCTGACAGCTCAGAGTCTGGAGCCTGCTCCTGATTCTGTGTCTCCCTCTCTCTCTGCCCCTCCCCTGCCCATGTTACCTCTCTCTCTCTCTCTCTCTCTCTTAAAAATAAATAAACATTAAAAAATTAAAAAGAAAAATTTCTTGATTTTGAAGTTTATTTTGTACACATCATTTCCTTTTTAGATGAAGCCTGCATAGATGCCATTATTTTAAGTCCAAAATAGAAAGTAATTTAATCCCTTATATCTACGATAGATATTTCACTTTTTAACATTTACAAAGATAAGATGGGTTTTAAAATTGTGTATGTTAAATGTATTCACATTTTCCCCCAGAAGGGCAAAAAGGTTATAATTTAGTATTAAAAATATAAAAATAATTTTGATGATAGTTTGAATGAGAACTTTCTTTGCACCAGTATACATTCTGTCTTGTTATTGCCAGAGCTTACTATAGATTTTTGCTCAGTGATTTTATATAAATCATTTTAAACATCTGATGATCATTTTCCTTGAAGTTCACAGGCAATTCTGAAAAAAGGAAAAAAAAACATATAATTTACTTTTGTCTTATTGACTGGAAAATACTGAATAACAGAGATGTTATCCTTGCTGCTCAGCCCAAAGCCCAGTGGAAAATGAATATTTCTTTGAAATTTGGAAAAAGTTTCTTCTAAATTGGGGAAAAGCCACTTCTCAATCCAGTTAAAATATCTTCCCTAAATCTTTGCTTGTTTTCTATTTCTTTAATTACTCGTTACTGTGGCTTCACAGACAAATGCATGATTCAGTCTGTCAGCCCTCACTCTGAGATATGGGACTGTCCACAGAAGCTTTAAAGACTAACTTTTATATGTAGTGTGTGTGTGTGTGTGTGTGTGTGTGCGCGCGCGCACACGCATGTTTTGCAGGAGGAGACAAGTTAAGACATAGAGGAACATAAAGCGAGTTAGGAAATAATATTAGCATTCTTCCTAATTATGAAAGTACTCAAAATGCCCGTTTCTTATTCCATAATTTCTTAAACAGTCAAAAATACAGGGAGCAGGCATATCCATAGTAGTTTTTAATAGATAGAAAGCCATGAGGCCAGAATTTCCATGGAAATTTCTTCCAAAAGCTCTCCTTCGAAAAGAATGACAAAAGAGAAGGCACCTGCTTATATGTGTGTAGTCAGTTACACTGAAACAAAAGCACTGAACCTAAAATATGAAACTCAAAGATAACTCGTCTTTTATCCTTCAGGGGACAAATGAATGGTCAGAAGTGAACTCAGAGCTTAAAACTCAAAGGGGATTGGACATGAGTTTGAAGGAAGAAGATAGGGAGTCAAAAATTAATAGAAACTTGGGGGTGCCTGGATGGCTCAGTTGGTTACGCATCAGACTCTCTATTTCAGCTCAGATCATGATCTGATGGCTTGTGAGTTCGAGCCCCACACCAGACTCTGTGCTGGCAGTGTGGAACTTGCTTAGGATTCTCTCTCTGCCCCTTCCCCACTCATGCTGGCTTTCTCTCTCTCAAAATAAATAAATAAAACATTAAAAAATAATGGACACTTGAATAAACTTTCTAATTTTTTTAATGTTTTATTTATTTTTGATACAGAGAGAGACAGAGCATGAGAGGAGGATGGGAGGAGAGAGAAGGAGACACAGAACCAGAAGCAGGCTCCAGGCTCTGAGCTAGCTGTCAGCACAGAGCCTGAGGCGGGGCTCGAACCCACGAACCTGAGATCTGACCTGAGCTGAAGCCGGAGGCTTAGCCGACTGAGCCACCCAGGCACCCCTGAATAAACTTTCAAAACTAACAAAATAACAGGACCACAAATAGTTGTGAAGTGCTGACTAAATCCATTGAGTATTCTTCTCATTGTGGGTTTTGTAATGAGAAACACTACCAATGGTATAAAATACGGAGCCATTTCCATATTTTTGTGTCACATTTTCTGGAAATTTCAACTTTTATCACATTTTCTCTAAAATTTTCTTCAGTGAAAACATTGAAAAACACCATTAGGTGTGCTTGGCTGGCTCAGTCGGTTTAGTGTCCGAGTTCAGCCCAGGTCATGATCTTACAGTTCATGAGTTTGAGCCCCACCTCTGGCTCTGTATTGACATCTTAGAGCCTGGAGCCTGCTTTGGATTCTGTGTCTCCCTCTCTCTTTCCCTGCCCTGCTCGTGCTCTATCTCTTTCTCAGAAATAAATAAACTTTTTTAAAAAAATAAAAATTAAACATCATTAAAGATATATCTAAGTAGCAACTACTTTCTATTTGATGTAGGCATTTTCTAACGATTTATGTCAAAAATAAAACTTGTGCCTTTTTGCATTTATTTTCTTGACTTCATTTGATATTTGTCTCACTGATTAATGATATGAAGCCTAAATCTCATTATTAACATAATATTTGCATATATAGGAGTGAACTCAGACCAAAAATAATGCTCTTTCTTTGATTGTGAAAAGAAAATATATTTCCTATTCATGCTTTTGAGCTACTAATAAAATTCCATTCATGAGTTGCAAAGTGTTATTCATAAAATTTGACTAAACGATTTTATTTCTTAAGAAAAGAGAAATATGGAAGTTCATTCCTTCATATTCTATTTTCTTCACTAATAATTTGACAGATATGATTACAAAGAACAGCTTGTAATATTTTCCAAATATCTGCAGAGTAAAATAACTTAAAGTGAAAATGTAAAGATTTCATAAAGAGACACATCTTTGCATTTTACATGACAACTCTGATCTTTCTAGAGTCAGTTCCACTTGCTCTCATGCACACATGCTACTGACTTTTTTAATATCAGAATGCTTGCACCATGTTCTCCATACATTGGTAGCACACCCACCAAACTTTTATAAACTTGGTGCATTCCACGCATTATACATAGTAATACAACATGACAATTTTACAGTGTTTTTCTTGACTGTTCCAGATCTTTGTTTAAAACTGAAATAGATGTGGGATTATAGAACAGAAATTAAAAATAAAAATGCGTTCACATCATGATAATAGTCTCATAAATCTGGCTCAATAGGAAGATTCAAAGACCACCAGCCAACCTGTAAACTTTCTTTACCCGATTGTGTTTATTACTTATCTGCCTATAAAAAATTTCATTGAAATATATACCGTGCACACAGGTTAAGGTATATTATTTCCCTGTTATTAGCATTAATTTTTTAAAAACTTCATTCACTCTCCTTGCCCCGAGGAATTAAGCATCTGCTCTAGAGGGGAGAGAAATGGAGAGGCATGCCACACCACATATCATTTCAAGGACTTTAAAGCAAGCCTCCCGGCTTGTTCACCCAGTTAAAATGGTTTATGAACAAATCCTATGTATTCAGTTCTTCCTTATCATTCACTATTCGACCGATGCTGTTGGAGAACCCACTGTGGTCAAAGGGCCCCGCTAAGGACTGAGGGAATCAAATGATGAAAACTTCAAAGGCCTCCCTCCTAGAGAGCGCAATCTAAGCAAGCTGATAGAAAAATGTACAAAGCAACTGGAAGACAGATGTGATATGTGACACAAGAGAGGTAGAAGTGATAAGAGCACTTAGAGTCGTGAACGGTCAATCCCTATCTGGCACATCCTCGGAGGGAGCTGTGTTAGAGACGAAGTTAAAGTTCACGTGGAGTATTGATCTGCTATGTGGGGCAGGCACGTGCCTCGGAGTGGAGATGGCGGGAGCAGAGGCGGAAAGGTGGTGGTGGTTCCCTTCCACCTGTGGCTTTCATTTATTCCTCTGCCCCCGTCAGCGTGTCTATAACACCACAGCCTCTTTTCATACCCACTAGATTGATTTTTCTCTCATTTATTTGCATAATTTATGTTGCATTTGCTTTATTGTGCGTGTAACAGAGAATTTTTTAGTGAAGTGATTTTGCTACTACTGATAACTAAGCCGCTTAGCCACCAATTTAAACATGCATTTTGCCAAATATCTATGTCTAATGTAAACCACTAGTGTCAAAGGAAACTTAGCTGGAGGTCGGATGTTCGATCCCTCTGGGGTAGCTTATACCCCAAGAATACACGTTCAGAATTTTGTATCCCTGCATGTAAAAGGTTTTCGTGTTAATACTTCTGGACTTTGATTTAGAAAATATAAGTGACATTTTCATAAAAACTAGACAAACCACTGCTAATGCCCCTCTGCTTTCATTTTCTCTAGGAAACATTCTCTATTCAGCATATTCCACACTATCACAATGTAGTAATATACTAAGACACATCCTCCTGAGCCCTTACCTCAAGTAGATTTCCTGGGACACTCACTTTTTCCAGATGGTGGAAAAATAAGATACGATAGGCAAGAAAAAAGAACTTTATTATCAGGCCTTTTAACATATTAATGTGAAAAACTATATATCTTAGCAAAGTAAAAAGATCAAAAATGAATCAAGGTTATATAATCAACAACTTGTTTATTAACTTAATCAGCTCACCAACTATCCTGAAACATTATCCATACAAACGTAGTTGCAACCTTAGGAGTAGGAATAAAAATTACTGTGGATCTTTGGAAGGTATTTTAATGGCTTTGTTATCAATAATTTAAGTGTCCTCTGTTTTTCTCAGCTCAATTCCTCAGAATTTATTCTGCAAAAATGTGTACATATGCTTATAAAATACCTATGTAGCTAGAATTAAGGACCATGCAAATAAGGAGAGAATCCAACCAAAACTTTTAGACATGTCAAAGGTAGCCTTCCACTGTCAAATTTGCCATGGTTGAGCATTTATTTTTTCAGAATTTTACTGTGTCTTGTTATGTGATCTAAATCTCCCCCCACATATATGTACTAATGACCTCATCTCCACTGTGTGTCCACTGAGTTATTTTAGTCCTTATTTAAAAGAAAATGTTATTTGTCTTTGCTGTATTAGCAAGCCCATGTTTGTTCAATTTTTAGTCCTCTTCTACTTTCTACCTCCATAAATAATAAAACATATGGAAATGCAGCACAAATAATGCAACATGGCTGGTCACATTCTCTTTTTCTCTCTCTCTCACACACACACTCCCATACAGAACTTATTCTATACCCATACTGGCATGAAGAAAGGAAAAGAAAACAATAAAAATTTTTGAAGATGGTGTTGTCGTTAGTGCTTTTGCAATTAGTTGCAGGGAAACATATATATTTAATGTAGATTTAAGAGCTTTTTCTAAAGAATAAGGTAGCTTCTCTTGTCCACATAGCTCAATTCTCATCATCAAATTGGCATTTTAGAACTCTTCATTTACTCCCAATAACCACCCATTTTTTACTTATCTGATTCCATTGTTCAGCTCAGCAGTATCAATTTGCTAGATTTAACACGACCGAGACCATTCCCTTTAATGCATTCCCTCTTCCACTACCGGTTCTATGTCCATGGTCGGAGGCCACAGTTCTATTCCATCAAAGGGGCGGAGCATTGAGAAATGCAGGCTAGGGCACAGCCAAACAGACAATGTCTGTCTATCATGGCGAGGTATTTTATTTTGACAGGGTAAGGAACTGATGAACGGGGTGTCCCACAATATCTATCCTCGCTCCTTTAAAGAACCCTTGCTTCTTTGTCGTTGGGGAATGCTCTCTGCCTTGTGGCATGCCTAGTACCACCCCTGGCCACTACCCACTAACTCTCAGTAGTAATGACCCAGTTATGACAAATATGTCAAATATGTCTCCAAATGTTTCCAAATGTTCCCTGGGGAGAAGATCGTGTCAAATTGAGAAGCACCGGTTTAGAGGGATTACTTAATTATACATCAGACTGTTTGCCATTTGACATAGTGAGTTGAAAATATGCTTATTTGATTTTCTTAAACTATTACAAGTCTAAACTGTGAATTTGCCAGCTTCTATAGGAATGTGGTTAATATTAATATCATTTTAATCAAAGTTGCCATGTTGAATTTTCCAAAAAAGTAAAAATTATATAAAACAGAAACAATGACGTTGCTTCTCTATTGTATTATGTATTTTTACCTTTCTAGTTTCATTGTTATGTTAAAGCTACAAAATCAAATAACCCTAGTTAATGGAAAATAATAAGTTTTTAAAATTTTTATAAAAGTAGATTATTAAATTTTTCTAACTGATTCACTAATAATTAAAGCTCCGGTGATGTAATCAGTTAGCTTGCAGTACTTATGCTAATAACTCATATATTCTAATTCTGTCTGCCTTCCTGCATCCACTTCGAAACCACAAATTTAAAATATACAACACCTTATTCTTTCAAGTATCTTTTTTTAATTTGACTAGACAATTTAATTGGAAATAGACACATTAAAACATAAATTATGAAAATTTTATTAAAGGGGGAACCCAGTTAGTTAGCTATTGAAATGAATAAACATAGCTCATTTGGCATCCGGTATAGTGCTTTACTTGTGACACCAGACAAGCCCGTTTAGAATTTCATATTCCTAAACAGAGAAGAATACGAGAGTTCTAATTCAAGACATCAATCACCGAAAATGAACATAACCTAATGTCAGTACTGAATCAGGCCATCAATTTATTGCTTTGTAGAAGCAATCAGCAAGCTATCAAGCAATAGCGTGTAGGAGATAAGTGCTTCTTCTGAGACAGCGCTACCGTTGACAATGATATACTGATGGGGAATAGCGGCCATTTTCCAGCATGTTACGCCTATTACTTGTTAAAAGCCCTGTGCTGCGCAACAGATGTGAAATATGTTTCTTATTATTATGGACCAATCCAGTTTGTTTAATAGCTTTGGATGCCACTTAGACTTGCTGTCTTATTTAATGAGGTTATATGTGAACTCTTTTGCTTTCTCTGAGTCTTTACGCAGAGAAGTGCAGCTGGGAACTGCTTTTCACTCAATTTCCCAAAGACAGTTAACTCCCTATCGTCTTTTACAATGTCTTATTACTGAAAGACCAAAGTGTCTGGAGCAAATAGTGATGCTATTAAAATAGTGTCACTTCTGACTAAAAGACCAAATATTTTACATTATGTTAACAAGATGTGATTGGTTGCTTGTAGGCATCTCATAGGTGGTGGTGGGTGCTTCTCTCCAGGCCTGCTTGCTTCTGAGAAAGGGAAGAGGTGGGGGGAGAGAGTAGTCGCTCATCGACCTGCACTTACATCCGACGGGTCTGATTGGACAGTACAATGAGCTCTCTGACCCTTATCTGCAGTTTTCAGAAGACCCCAAAGTAACCATCTTTTCATGTCATTTTCTTTTCCTGGAGAAGCAGAGGCCTTAGGGAATGAGAGTTGGTACCGATACAGCATCACACAAAAAGCCGCTGTTTCTTTTCCAGTAAGACCAAGGGTATCTTTTAAAAAGTCAACGCGTCTTTCTTTCTAAGGGTTCATGATCCATATTCCTGAAAACTGACAATAGCATCAATACGATTCATTTTTACCACTTTATGTCATTAGTAGATTTGGTGACTTTTGTGCATTTAAATTCAACTTTTATAGCTTTATTTAAAAGCTATAGAATAATATTTTACTGAGTTATGCTTCTTCCTAGCAGGGAAAATCTTAACTATATGTTCATCACTGTCCTATAGGAATTATTAGCAGATTCAGCGAAAGTAAACAGGCCATACATTTTGAGTTGGTACATTTCAGGTTTGTTATAACTGCTAGTATTATAATGATTACTGACATTATTTTGATGTTTTCCTCAGCTTCTACAAACCTGAAAATTATAAGATTAAGAATATAAAGGAAAGCAAAGAGTGTCTACTACAGCACGCCTTCACATTTAAAAATTACTAACAGGCACAGTTAAAGAACAATTTGGCTTAAGAGAGAAAACAATCCAAATTAATGGCATACACAGACAGTACTAACTGAGTTTTAATCCATAGGGCAAGAAAGGGGATATACTCTGAATCGGTCATAGCAAAATATTTGTGAGCAATATTTTTGAATGATAAATACATGAACGGTCTGATACATTAGTCAATTTAGGCTGGATTATTCTGATATAATAGACAATTCCACACTCTCAGTGCCTTACACACATTCCATTTAATATCAACTTAGAAACAAAAGTTTCTAAAATAAATCCAATATTAATCCTTATAAAAGCTTTAAGAAAAGGAGGTATAGAAGGAGTCTTCCCCAGGCTGATAAAGGGTGTCCATAAAAATCCTACAGGTAAGTCACACCCAATGCTTAAGCACAGAGTGCTCGCCACTTGAAGTTGAGAACAGAACAGACGCCCACAATGATCAAGGGCATCCAACCCTGTGTTGCCAAACAGTAAGCAAGGAGATGCGGATAGAAGACGACATCTGGACCAAGGAGAGGGGAGTTTTGGTTCACTGACATCCTGTTCATATATATCAAAAATATGATGGAGTGTACAATAAAACTATCATAAGTAATAAATGAATTTGACAAGATTCTGTGAATATAGGAGAGTAATTGAATTTCCATCTATTAACAACATTCAACCAAAAATTAAAATAAAAATTAATATTCAGCAGAAAAAAATAGGAATATAAAGGTAACCCCTACTCAATTTGGAGACCTGTATGATTCATAAGACCAATTAAAGAACCGATATGGTTTATAAGATTCACTGTAATAAAGATGCCAGTTCTTTGCACCTTAACCTACACTTCAATGCAATAAAAATCAGCAGGCTGTTTTTTGTTTGTTTTTTCTCTTTGTAGGTATTGACTAACTGATTCTGAAGATCTGTAGGAAAATGCAAAGGACAAAGATTGCCAAAATAAGTTTTTTAAGGAGTTAAAAAAAATAATTGAAGAATAACACTACCTGATTTCAAGATTTATAAGTCTGTATTAATCAAGACAGTAAGAAACAGGCATCAAAACACATGTTCAGTTCAATGGAACTGACGAAAGTGCAGTGGAATAAAGGTATCTTTCTGACGATGCTGCCAGCACAGCAGAGTGTGCAGGTATATTAAAAAGGATCTTCATTTGATAGCATGTCCTAGCACATTTGGGCTGCTATAACAAAATACCATAGACCAGGCGGCTTTTAAACAGCAGAAATTTATTTCTCACACTTCTGTTCTGAGGGCCCTCTTCAGGTTTGTAGGCTGCCATTTTCTCTGAGAATCCTCAAAGGGCAAGGAAACTAGGGAACTCTGTGAAGCCTCTTTCATCACAGCACTAACCCCATCCCCATTCATGAAAAGTCTACCCTCATGACCCAATCACCTCCCAAAGACCTCAGCTTTTAATGCCATCACATTGGACATTGGGATTTCAACCTATGACCTTGGGGACAGGGTGGGCACAGACATTCAAACCATGGCAGACTGTATACAAAAATTAACTTGAAATGGATCATAGGCTTAAATCAAACACCTACAACTATAGAACTTCTAGTAGAAAACATAGGGAAAGTTCCTTGAAATTTGGATTAGCCAAATACATATTTGATAGGGCAATAATTAACACATTAATGCATTGGAATTTTGCCAGAGTTGAAAAATTCTGCCTCATGAAAGACACTGTGAGTATAAAAATACATAAAGAAATATATATGTGAAAAAATGCATATATGTGTACCCCTTAAAATCAACAAGATAACAAAATCCAATCAAAATAGACAAACACTTGGACAAATGCTTTAACAAAGATAAATGGGTGGCAGAGACGCACTTGATTTGCTCTTTGACCTTATTTGTCATAAGAGAACCACAAACCAACGCAATATAATATAAACAGAAACTGATCAAAATGGCTACAAGTAAAAATACCAATCATAGGAAGTGTTGGTAGCGAAATAGAAGTAGCAAACTTCATGGAAACAAAAACTGTACATTTAGTTTGGAAAAAAGCTTACCGATTGCTTGAAAAGTTAATCGTACACCTAACGTATAATCTAGCTATTCTGCTTTAAGATATTTACCAAAGAGAAAAGAAAACATGTGTCTACATAAAGACTTACACATAAAACTTATTGCTGATATTGGTAATATCCCAAAACCTTGAAACAACCCATATGCCTGTCTAGATGAATGGCTAGTCATTCTGTGCTATATGTACACCATGGAATACTACTCGGCCATAAGAACAAATAATTGATAAATAATAAAATATAAGTAAACTCCAAAATAATTATTCTATGAAATGAAGAAGCCAAACCCCCTTCACAAAATAGTATATACTACAAGATTCTATTTTTATAACTTTATTTATTTTGAGAGAGACAGAGAAAGAGTACCTGTGTGTGCAGAGGAGGGTCAGAGAGAGGGCGAGAAAGAATCCCCAGCAGGCTCCATGCTATCACCGTGGAGCCCGATGTGGAGCCTGAGCCCACGAATTGTGAGATCATGACTTGAGCCAAAACCAAGAGTCCAACGCTTAAATGACTGAGCCACCCATGTGCCCCAGGATTCTATTTATATAAATCTCTAGAAAAAACAAAAATAAATAACTAAAATAAAGGCAGACCAGTGGTTCCTGGGAGATTGTGGAAGAGGGGTGGGTGAAAGCAAGGATTCATTTCTTTTTTTTGTTTGTTTGTTTTTTCTTTTTTTAACATTGTATTTATTTTTGAGAGAGAGAGAGAGACACCGAGCATGAGAGGGGGAGGGTTGGAGAGGGAGGAAGACACGGAATCGAAAGCAGGCTCCAGGCTCTGAGCTAACAGTCTGCACAGAGCTCCACATGGGGCTCAAACCCACCAACCATGAGATCATGACCTGAGCCAAAGTTGGATGCTCAACTGACTGAGCCACCCAGGCGCCCCTCCATTCCTTGTTTTATCTGCGTCCACAACACTTACAAGATGGGGCACACTTTATGTTTTAACTATTTGCTTATTTTCTGCTTCCCCTATTTGCACACAGGGCGTTGTCTGTGGGTTTGGTTTATTTACCAGTACGTGTAGCTCTTTTTAGGGCCCAGACAACATCTGATTCCTGGTCCTCAGTAAATCTCTCTAGCCCAGGCCCTGGAGAGACCCTCATTTGCTTGTGAGCATGGAGTCCACCACTTGTTCTTCTGTGATGGGCGAGCTCATGCCTCTGGCCATAAGTCCTTCAAAGGTGGAAGTCTTTAAATCACTTCCACATCACTAAATAGGGTTTCATTTTCCTCACTGTCATCATTATAACTCCTTTTAGCTTGGAAGGAGTCTATCAGCTGAGTGATATTTCCAGATATTCTTTTTCTTTGAAATGTATGCACATCATGAGGCTTTTAAATGGAAAATATGAAATCTGTCCTTTCCATTTAGCGTACGCTAAAGGTCCTGAGCTGTGTGAAGCCAAAGGGTAGCGCCTCTGTAAAACTGCATGTAGCACCACAGAGGGTGAAGCGGTAATACTGTTAGGGCAGTGCCCTTAATTTCTTCATCATTGATTGCAACCAGCACAATTGCCTTCCACCAGCAGCACCTATCAATATCAATTGTGTTTCCAATTTTGGCCTGTACGTCTGTGATGAGCGACTACCAGAGGCAGATGCTGTCAGTCCAGCGTCTATAGATATAAATATCTTCAGGCTTCTTTCTTTTTTTTCTCCCCCCCTCCTTTTTTTTTTTTTTTATATCTGACTTCCCTGGCAGTAAATTACCTGCTATCATTTCTTTTTCTTTTTTCTTTTTTTTCAACCAAATCTCAATTCCAGTCGAGGCTATAGATTGAAGATGATGTTGAAGAACGTCCGAAGAGAGTATTCATTACTGTCTCCAATCTTCCTCTCAGATCATAATATCAGTGACATTAACTCCGGGCTCCATTTAAAAGTATGAATTTAGAACTGTGTGATACTGTCTGAGCTGTAAAATTAGCTGACAGAAAGGCTTCTGAATGAGTACAAAGTTTAACCACGAAATAGTCCATGTGTGTGTATGACTTCTAGTTCGTTAAATCTCTGTGTGTGATTCCTGAAACGATAGCCCTGGTGGGATTGGATATCTTAAAAATGTTTTTTTTCATTAATTCAGGTAAAAAAAATAAACTGTCTTTGAATATATACAATGAGCCTTTTAAAACTCATCCATTTTTTCATATGCTTAAGACTGAACTTCATGTCTTACACACTGCTCAAGATGCTAGGGCGGACAAGTGGGATGGATACATTCACATTTTCCAGAGTCATCAGGTTAGTCTATAACTCTCAGGCTTATGTCTCTTCACATGATGTAACTACTGACCAATGCCTCCATCTCATTCTCTACAGGATCCTTGTTTGGGAGTTGAATTAGCCTAGGCTAATATTTATTTATTTACCCATACTTGGATGCATTCAGGTTTCCATTTTCTGAGTGAGTGTTTGCTGGATCCAGGTAAAATTCTCCCTCTGTTCTAGGGTCACAGGATGGAGCTCTGGAAGGAAGCAGACACGGCTCTTCCCCCCTCGAGGGGCCTGCTTCTGGGGATAGAGTCACAGACACTGAATCCAGTAGAAACCAACAGGGAAATAACGTGAAGAATCTCAGAAAAGAGTGATGTGGTCGAAAGATATCCCTCCCTATGGAAGCAGGAGGACAAGCCTCCACTGGGAAGCATATGAGATCCAGGAAAGATGATTTCTGGCAGAGAGAAAGCAAGGGCGAGTGCCCTCAAGTGAAACCAAGATTGGTGTGGTCAAGGGAAGAAGTTCAGAGTGGATGGAGTGTGTGGTTCTGGAGGAAGGGCCACAAAAGTGGTTTAAGAATGCTCAGATGGATCAGATCATATTGTGCTTTGTATAATATTATATTTATAAATGTATATATAAATTATACAGATATATATACAGATATAAATACAGATTTAGAAATCAACAATATGAAACAAAAAGCACAAAAATAAGACCCTGAGCGACATAAATTAATAACAAAAGACCTGAAACAAAATTTTCCTTTCTACTTTTTCCTAATTTATTTAAGGTCTATTCATTTTTTTGAGAAACAGAAAGAGAGCATGAGTGGGGGAGGGGCAGAGAAAGAGGGAGTCCCAGAACTTGAAGCAGGATCCAGGCTCTGAGCTGTTGGCGCAGAGTCTGGCGGGAAGCTTGAACTCACAAATCATGAAGTCATGACCTGAGCCGAAGTCAGATGATCAGCTAACTGAGCCACCCAGGCGCCCCCCAAATTTTCCTTTTAAAGGTAATGACTCAGACCTAGAGAGAAGATGCCATCTATGATAGGTCAGGAATCAAACAGAAGGTACACCCTTTAACACAAATGAGAGCACTTCTTTATTTTTATCACAACACTTATCCAAAGATAATTAAATATATGTGTTCACTTAATAAAGATTTAATCAATTTTAAATTGATAAAATAATAGTAAACAAATTAATTCATTAAACTAAATTTAAAGTAATCAATTAACATTAAATTAATTAAAATAAATTTAAATTGATAAGTATAAATATTTAGCAAATATTTGTGAGATGTGGACTAGATGCTACCTTCCACCCTCCGCCAAGACTGTGGAGGCAAACAAGACTGGGGTGGTTTTTCCTGCCCTCCTGGAGGCTATAGTCTGAGTAGAGAGAAAACCTCTGGATTACAAATGCCAAAGACTCAGACATTTGAAATTAGTAAATTATTTTCTGGGTATAAAAGCCTAATCTATTTTAACATGTGGGGAAAGCAAGAGAAGGTGTCCCTCAGGAACTCTGGGGAATTCTATACACAGTTGTTAAATTTTATAAATTATTTATTCATTTATTGAATGGGGATTAGATTTGGAATTTCAGGCTGAGGTACAATTGTTAATCAACCAACATTAATATAGTACAGTAGATAAAGCTTTCACTTTTGTTAATTAGGAAGTATAAAAAGACAATGAGGAATGGATCTTTAAATGGTCTCAAATAAGATAATCGACCTAATCTCTCCAAAACAGAGAGTAACAGAAAATATATGTGTAAAAATAAATCTTTGACGTTTAGGCAAAGAGTTATAGAAAAGAAGCTATCAAACCTAGCTGCTCATTTGAATCATGAGCGAAATTAGAAAGACTAGAAGAGAGGGAGAGAAAAGCAGGTAGAAAGAGAGATTGAGATTCTGATTTAATTTGTTCTAGCAGGATCCAGGCAAAGATCTCCTGGTGATATTAACATAACAAACACTCACACAGAAGAAAGACCATGAATGTCACACCCAGAGAGCTTCTACTTACCAGCAACAAGAACTAAATGAAGTTTCCAAATTATATTAGGCTCTTATTTCCCCATTCATAAAATAACTAGAAGACTTTAAAAACAATGTAGGATAAATTGAATAACTAAATCCAGCTGTCCATACCTCTCAAAAGGTAAATATTGTTTTAAAGTTTTCAATTATCCTTTTTAAAAAAAAAAAGTATTTAAACATAGCTGAAATAATGCATTTAATAATACACTTCAAAGCCTTCCCAATTTCTGATCAAATTCTCATCAATGTTATGGATTTAGGAAGTGCCATTTTAATTCATGGAATTGTTTTATTCTGACAATAACTATCCTGATAACATTTCAAATGCATCTACAAACATTGTTCAGAGAGAATGGTGAGCTTTGCTTTTTCTCCTTCAGTTGCATTTAGTATATTGGCAATTTAAATTTAGCTTACTTACTTTTGACCAAGATTTTTTAAGTTTGTTACTGTTTTATCTCATTTAAATACCTACTTACTTGTCTTTGGTTCTATTAGTTTCTTTTTACACTTTAATAATGTTATATTGTCGTCTGAAAAAGTGGTTATCACTACTTAGACATCATGGAATTTATTCTTAACAACATTAATTGGATTATTGACATCTTTCTTAGGTTTTGCTATGTGGTCTGCCATTTGCTGACCTAGACTGTAAATTCGAGTCTCTTTCTATTAGTGAGTTATTGTGAAAGACTTCCCAGGTTTCTAGCAGTTTATACTTATGTGTTAGGGCTGGCTTATTTATATGATAATGTTACATTAGAGTAAGGCATTGATTTTGGTTTATGCCTACTACATTTGATAAAATTCCCTCGGTTTCTTTTCAAAAAATTCTCCATTAAATTTATGCTTGACTACATGCTTATTATCATAAATTTAGCTTCATTTCTATTGAATATTGCCAGATATGTTATCATCCATCTATTCAATTTGTACCTGAGGCATTCTTTGTTTTGAGATGCTTCTTACAAATAGCATGTATTGAATTATATTTTATTTATTGTGATTATTTTCTGTGATCTATTTTGAACTTCTAACCTGAGTTTATCTCACATTTATCGATATAATGTATAAATTTCGTCTTGGATATGCCTTACATTGGATATGTTACCTGATTTCCACATTCATTCATTCATTCATTTATTCAATTCAATTTATACTTTATCACGCATTTGTTTATTTAATTTTCTGGTAATTCGGGAAATTTTTAGAACATTTTATTTTTTTTTCAAA
>PJEM01006002.1:38440-119453 GCA_004023845.1 Helogale parvula
TTTATTTTTGATACAGAGAGAGACAGAGCATGAGAGGAGGAGGGGCAGAGAGAGAAGGAGACACAGAACCGGAAGCAGGCTCCAGGCTCTGAGCTAGGTGTCAGCACAGAGCCTGACGCGGGGCTCGAACCCATGAACGTGAGATCTGACCTGAGCCGAAGTCGGATGTTTAACCGACTGAGCCACCCAGGCGCCCCTAGAACATTTTAATTGGGTAGCATTTGCATTGGTTGAATTTTTAGTGTATATCTCTCTACTAGCTCTATTTGTTTTTATTTTGACCATGTAAACACTGTTTATAGTCTTTCTGATATAAAAGATGAGACTGATTATTGCTTTTTCTCTCACCAACTTTACTTCACAATCCTTTATAATATTTTTAGATCTTTTGCCTAATTAATTTTTAGTTTTTGCTGGTTTCTCTTTATTGAGAAGTTTGTGTTACATGTTTAGATTTTTTAATTTGTACCTTAAAACTTTAAAAATGTACTAATATTTGACATATTATTCAAAATTGTCAGGAACAATAGCCTTCCCCACTAAAATAGTTAAGGAAATTAATGATCACACATATAAATCTCCACCTTATCTTGAAGTGGAAAGTTTAGTCTGAATCTCAAGTGTACATTTAATGTATAAACATCCCTGTGCAGGCTTTTGTATGGACAGAAGTTTTCAGTGCATTTGGGTCACTATGAAGGCGCACACTTGCTAGGTGATGTGGCCGGAAGACGTTCAGTTTGGTAAGAAACTGCCAAACTACATTCCAAAGTGGCTGCACCATTTTGCTTTCCCACCAACAGCGGATGAGAATTCCTGTTGTTCCACCACTTCACTGGCATTTGGTGTTGTCGGGGTGGCAGACTTTCTGCATTCTAATAGGTATTTCGTCCTATCCTGTTTTAATAAACAATTCGCTAATGACATGATATTGAACATATTTCCACATGCTCTTTTGCCATCTGAGTATCTTCTTTGGTGAAATGTCTTTTTAGGTATTTTGCCCACTTTTTCAGTGTTTTTGTTTGTTTTTTTGCTGTTGAGTTTTAAGAGTTCTTCATATATTTTGGGTGACTGCCCTTTATCCGATGTGCTTTTGCAAATATTTTCTCCCAGTCTGTGGTTTGTCTTCTTATTCTCTTCGCGGTGCCTGTGTTATAGCAAAAGTGTTAGCCTATTGCCTGGTCTTTGGTGCTTTCTTTATTGACACTAAATTGTCATCAATTTATTATATTGAGCAAGGCAATCTTTATAAGAAATTTTCTTTTCGGTTGTGATAAAAGCTATCTTCCACACGTTACTTCTTTTGTTTGTTATATTTGTTGCGAATTTTTTTGGGTGCTCTATCTTCTTCTATTCCTTGGTTACATATTTAACATGAAAGGGTTTCCAAGACTTTTATACAATTACATTATCTTTCCTTTCTAGCCCCACCTACCTGAAGACTGTTTCTATCTTCTCTTTCAATGTCTTAGTTTGATGGCCTCTATCTGATAGTCTGATGACATTGAGCAGGAAGGGGGTGGAAAGAAATGGTTTCTAGGCATATTTATTAAATGCCCTTTTACACATTTTTAAAAGTCCTCATCAAATACCAGCTCATCTATTTATGGAAATATCAGTTTGCTGGCTTGTTTGTTTATTGTCTGGACATCCCATTCAGGCTTCATGTTTGTCTCCCCAAGTCACTTATGTAGAAACAACTAATCCCCATTATTTTGGCTGCATAGTGGGTGCAGCCCATCTGTCAAAGGAGGAAAAGAGGTAAATTATGTAAATATTTGGCCAAGCTGTTATTAGTTTTAAATGCAGATGAGCAGATATACAACTGGAATATGCTAGAAAATCTCCCCCACGGAGAGCTAGCTCCTGCAGAGTATTTTATCTTAATAAATAAGAAGTCTCTTTATCTGTGTTCTAGTTAATCTCTATTTAAGTCTAAAGATAATTAATTCTTGATGATTATGTTTATCTGATTTTCCCTTTCATGCTTTCCTTCCAGCTGGGAAAAATAAAACAAAAGCAAAATACTGAATTCTGTGGAATTTCCCTGACTTGGTTGTGACTTAATAATGAAATCAATATCTTGCTTTAAGTGAGTTTCTGAGTCTTTATTTGCCAAACTGGTGTGGGAAGAGGACCAAGTTATTAAATTTTTCTGGCATATCCCACTCCCTTCCTCAATATTTGATACTTTTATAAACTAAGATATACTGGAGAGCCTGGGTGGCTCAGTCAACTGGGTGCCCAGCTCTTGGTTTCAGCTCAGGTCATGGTCTCATGATTCCTGGGATCCAGCCCCACATCAGGCTATACACTGTCTGAGGGGCCTCCTTAGAAACCTCTCTTTCCCTCTCATTCCACCTCTCTCTGCCTTTCTCCTGCTCACACGCAGGCACATGTGTGTGCTCTCTGTCTCTGTCCCTAAATAAATAACCATTTAAAAGTATTAATGATAAAATAATAACTAAAATATACTATTTTTTCTTCAATTCCACATTGGTTCTTGAGTTTTGTGTGTGTCATTATATCTTCTCTTTCCTTGATGGATTGCTGTAATATATATTGATGCTTTTTTTTTAGTTATGTCATTAAATGTAAGAGAAGAAAAATATGGTATAGCTTAATATTGCCACCTTGCAACAAAAGTCTCCGTAAGTTGATTTTAAGAATAAAGTTCTTGGTGAGAATTTCCACATAGTAACTTAAACTTGACTTGTACCAAAAAAGTGCTAACATTTCTAGAGTTCGACATTTGGAAACTTCATTAATTATACTAAGCCATTAGAGTCTAATGATTACATAAATAATGAAAAGCCTGAGGAATTATGAAGATTTAAATTAAACTCTAAAGTTTCTTAAGCTAAGTGTCTCCAAAGCATTTTCAAGTAGTTTTATTATATATTAATAATTTTATGTTTACTGTATTATAGAATATTTAAATCTGCCAATCACTTATCAACACACAATTTTATAAAATGTTAGTTTTTTGAGTAGCTACTTCCTATTTTCACCAACTCAGCATTGCGCATAAAAGTATATTTACACTAGGGGAGGAGAAGAAAATTAATCACTGTTCCTTGAGAGTTTTAATGATTGATTAATTAGTAGACATTGTTTGGCATCAATGAACAATACGCTTTCAACAAGGGAATATTTTTCATTATTTAATTTATTTTTTTTTAGTTTTATAGAAACGGGATCTTCTAAAATGTTTTAGAATAATTGTATTGTATAAAATATAAATGATAAATAAGGGTAGTAAAATGACTTTATGTTAAGCCATAAGCTTGTGATTAATGAAATTTATGCAAGATATATGTTTCTTTCCTTGAACTTCAAAAACCAGGGCATGTTAATTAGAGGCTGAGGTCTGCACATTCAGCCACTTTTCTACAACTCCCCATCCCTCCTGTCTTCTCTCCCTTAAATAAGCATTTAAAATACTTAAACTAAGTCATATCTTTAATGGGGTCACATGAGAAAAATGAATAAGACATCACACCTGCACAAATGAATCTCATCACATAATACAGAGAGCAGGTGGATAGTGATAAATTAAAATATAATGTGGCCTTTCCCATTCTACCGATATGGCCACAATTGCCTTTACTGGGCCATTCATGAGTATGTAAATTACTGTCTGCTTTCAGCCTGAAGATCTTACTTTATAATTTCTTATAAGGCAGGCCTGCTAGCAATGATTTCTCTGTTTTGTTTATCTTGAAACTTTTATTTTGTCTTCACTTTTGATATATAGTTTTGCTACCTATCATTGCCATCTGTCCAGCCTTCTTTCTTTTTTCTTAAGTTCTTTGTTTTAAAATTCATTTATTTTAAAAGAGACCAAGAACACAAGCAGGGGAGAGGGGCAGAGGGAAAGACAAAAGTCCAAGCAAGAATTTCTGTGCTGACAGCACAGAACTCAACACAGGGCTCGATCCTGAGAACTGTGAGTTCATGACCTGAACTGAAAATCAAGAGTCCGAAACTTAACCTACTGAGCCACCCCGGTGCCCCTGTCCACTCTTATTTCTGATGAGGAATTAGCTACTAATCTTACTGGGGTACTTTTTTACATGGCAAATAACTTTTTTTTTTTCTTTTGTTGCTTTCAGTATTTTCACTTTGTCTCTGGCTATAAGCTTTGATATATTTGGATGTAAATCTGTATTCTATTTAGATATGTAGGTTACTACGTTTCATCAAATGAGGGGATCTCTTAAGTCCTAGGGGAAGAGGAAGAGTTGCTGACACACTCAACAATATGGACAAGTCTGAGGGTCTGCAAGAACACCAGGTAGTGGGTAATTTGTACTTGGAGGTAATGATCACGTACAGGGGTTCAAGAAGTATGGCACCACCGCAGGGGCTGAAGAGGCCAAATGGGAACAGAGGCACCAAAGTAAGAGTCCAGAACTTGATCACAATGTAATCAGAGTCCAGAAGGCATCACGCAGATCTGTGGCTCTCTCCCTTGTTAGGAAATCACTGTTCCCTTCCTGTCACACTATACCCCATACTTTGAAGCCATTACAGACCGAAAGAAGACCAGGGGGAAAAAAGCTACCAAAGGCTGAATATTTTATACCAGAGAAATGGAGTTAGCCAAAAGGATATAGGTAGGAAGGTAGATAGATAGACTGAGCTATTTCAGATAAATGAAGCATATATGATGATCTTCATCACCAAAAGTGACTGTTTTAAAGAGAAGATATAAGGGACAACTTAAGACTTTTTTCACTTCAAGGTGTAGAGCTTATGGGCAAGGACAAATCAGTCAAGAGAAAATAAGCATACTATATTTTGTTTGCATATATGAATAGTAATGTGGAACTATTTACATCTTTGTCACAAGCATATAAGTACTACTGAAGTAATCTTCACAAATTTACTAAGGAATAGAAAAAAAGGATAAAAACAACAGAAAAATTTAATAAAGTATATACACTGAAAGACTCAAATGTTTTTAATAATTTTTGTGTATTTTATTTATATGTGAGAGAGAGAAAGACAGACAGTGCGAGCAGGGGAGGGACAGAGGGAGGGAGAGACAGAATCTGAAGATAGATTCCAGGCTCTGTGCTAAAAGACCCCTAAAAGACCCAATATTTAAAGAAATGAATCTTCCCAAAACCATTGACAAAAATCTTTCAATCCTGACTTAAATTTCAATACAATGACCTCAAATTTAACCAGACAGTTGATAATTGCAGTTGAAAAGATGCATAGAGGGATGCCTGGGTGGCTAAGTCGGTTAAGCGTCCAACTTCGGCTCAGGTCATGATCTCACGGTTAGTGGGTTCGAAGCCCTGCGTCAGGCTCTGCGCTGACCGCTAGCTCAGAGACAGGAGCCTGTCTTCAGATCCTGTGACTCCTTCTCCCTCTGACCCTCCCCTGCTTACACTGTCTCTCTCTCTCTCAAAAATAAATAAAAACATTAAAAAAATTTAAAAAAAGAAAAGATGCATAGAGAACAAAGGAAACATATTTGAAAAAAGTTATATTTTAACATTTGAGCATAATTTGTAAATAAATTGCAATATGATTTGAAGCATGATGTGAAGATTTAAAATTAAATTATAATATGTGATTAATGAGCCATATATAGCTACTTTGAAAGTACACAGCAGAGATACGTGGGTGGCTCAGTCAGTCAGTTTAGCATCTGACTTTGGCTCAGGTCATGATGTTTCGGTTGGTGGTTCGAGCCCACATTGGGCTCTGTGCTGACAGCTCAGAGCCTGGAGCCTGCTTTGGATTCTGTGTCTCCCCCTCATTCTTCCCCTTTTCCGCTAATGCTCTGTCTCTTGCTCTCTCAAAAATAAACATTAAAAAAAAGTACACAGCAAACTCGAGATAGTTCAAACATAGAATAAAACACAGCATTACACAATAGTTACTTAAGATGTAAAAGACAGCTGTTTATGGTTTTCCATTCTTACCGTTGTGTTACTGTAGCTCTTAGGTGAAGAGCGAATTCAGGAAACCTTTCTATTTGTACGCTAGACATCGCCGTAAGCACAAGTATACCTCTTTTCTATAGAATGCATTAGGATTTCTGTAATACATATTTTGACTTCTGTTTGCTATGAAATACAGTGAAGTGTTATTCATTTTTTTTTAATTTTACATGATCATTCTAAGACATCCTAAGTCACTATGTTAATTAGAATTTCCTCTGTTACACGATATTACTTCAACAGTACCACAGACCGTGGTGCCATTTTGTGAATTTTATATATTTTTACATTTTCCTAATAAAGTTTCTTGTAAAATTTTGCATTATAGACATATAATAGACATATCTTCTCATCTTTTATTCTTTTCTTTTACTTTTTTATGTTTATTTATCTTGAGAGAGAATGCAGGAGAGGCAGAGAGAGAGAGAGGAGAGAGAGAATCCCATGCAGGCTCTGAACTGTAAGCACAGAGTAGATGAAAGGTTCAAACTCACAAACCCTGAGATCGTGACCTGAGGTGAAACCAAGAGCGGGACGTTTAACCGACTGGGTCACCCAGACACCCCTCTCATATTTTAAAAAAGAACAGAAATGAATACATCTGACTGGGTTTACTAGTTTTCTAAAATAAAATGATTTATTAAATTTATCTAATTGTTGAAGACTAAGTATATATAAACACATATATAACTTGTATCCACATAAGAACACATCTACATACATTTCTCTGTATAGATATTTATAAGTACGACTGCTTCATAGACTAAGAGACAGATGCAGTTGTTGGTGAAGATAGAGAATTTCATATAAGTGAAATAGAATAGCATATGTTTTTGATGTTTATCTATTTTTGGGAGAGAGAGAGGATAAGCAGGGGAGGTGCAGAGAGAGAGGGAGGGAGATGAATGATCTGAAGTGGGCTCGTCGCTGACAGCAGAGAGCCCAATGCGGGCTCAAATTCACAAACTGCCTGATCATGACCTGAGCTGAAGTTGATACTTAACCCACTGAGCCACCCAGGCGCCCCAATAATAGCATATTTTTAAATGAGACTGGGAAGAAATAGATATTTTCCCCTTAGTTTGATAAATTTGCTTTCCATGTGGAAACAAACATTTTTATTACTGACTTCAGTAAGTCTTTTCATGATTTCAACAGTGCTTTAATATGATCAGTTTGAGGGGCCCCTATGTGGCTCAGTCAGTTAAGCATCTGACTCTTGTTTCGGTTCAGGTCATGATCTCGCATTTTGTGGGATGTATGGGGCCCATGTGTGGGGCTTTACTGACAGTGGGGAACCTGCTTGGGATTCTCTCTCCTCTCTCTCTGCCTCTCCCCTGCTCACCCTCTCTCTTTCAAAATAAATAAACTTTAAAAATATTATTAGTATGGAGATGAATTTTTAAAGCTATTTGCAAACATTACAGTAGTATGGGGATGACTAATAACTGAAATAATGTTTCTGATTTAAGACTTCGTGAAGAAATTCCCTTAACCATCCAAGAATCTGTTCAACAAAAATACTTGAAAGATTATATTTACTCTCTGTAACCCATTCAAATATTAAAATTGTTGCCCTCAGAAAATTCTAGAATATAAGACAAGAGGGTCAGAGAGCTATACAAAACAGAGCGTCGGTATAAAATTAAAATAAATTCAAAATAAAAAAATAAAATTACTTCCATTATCTGAGAATAGCTAAAACAACATGGCCCCATTATAATTTACTTCATTCTATAAAACTGAATTTATTTAGCCAAAGGATAAGCTGAAATAATTCTGTAAAAGCACATGAAAAAATGCACTAAAATTACATTCAAAATTAGTCTAAAGATGAAAATATAGAATAGCTTATCTGTGAAAAAGTGAAAGATATTAATATCATTAATCTGGATCCCTATGAAATAGGTCGACGTTTGAATGCCACTGTAAATCTCTGCACATTAAATTTTAATCCTGGTTTTACATAATCAACACTAGTTCATTTTTTCCTCAGCTTTTTGACTTTTATCTATTTAGAGGTATTTTTTGTGTGTGCATGCAGTGGGGAGGACCAGAAATAGGAGACACACAGAAAAAGAGCTTGTGTTCCTAAAATCTGAGGTAGCTAACTCTTTATCCTGGAAAGCATACTCAATCACTTATTTCTTTAAGAATGGATGAGTATTTTTCAGGACCCAAGTTTTCAACTATACGGTTGTTTTTGATCTGTTCCCCCAGCTCCATGCACCAATGCGCCTTCTAACTATTTCTTCTCTCATGATTTCTTCCACACTTAATGCTCTGGTATCATCTGTCTGAACTCTTCTCTATTACCTCTCTACTTTCCAAATATCTCATTCTTTTAATTCTCCAAACACAGTCCTAATTGTGTGTCTCTTCATCTACATAAGTCCATTAGACAACTGTCACTCTTTCCTCTTGAATGCCAAGTCCTAATTCCCACATCAAAACAATCCATAGGAACTATCCTATGACCATCACTGACACTGTCCTTCCTTCTTTCAAAGCTGAAATTCCTAAATCTTTTATCACAGTTTTTCTCTCCTCTCAATGGATCTACCATAACTATTTAGAGTCTACTTTTCCCCCCTAATAACTCCTTTTTTTTCCATTCTCTGCATTCCTTCCTCTCTGTCTTTCCAGCTGAAAGTTTATCTACTTCTGGGCAAATCATTACTCTTTCGATTCCTGTCTTCCATGCCCACTGTTGCAGCTGATTCCTTCCTGGTTTTGTTTCAGCACAAGACATAGAGTACACGGCACTCTACATCTTCTGTATGTGTTTCTATAGGAAATGCTCTGAGGGTTTTAAGATCAAAAGCCACGAGCCTTTCAGCCTTACACTCAAGAGAAGTAACACATCTTCCGATGATAAGTTTAGCAATGAGAACCATAAGGACATCAACGACAATGGCCATGGCAAAAGATCCTCACTACCACTCCTGGAATTTACTGACAAAGACCTGTTCCCATAAGTGATATATACAACATCCGAGCTGAACAATTCATTGGTATACTATAGTCTTTACTTTCAAAGTGGCAAAACATGATGTAATGTTCTATATCCCCACCATTTTCTCACTGAAATCACACACAACCAGAAACCCTAGGTGAGGCCTAAACTCCTTATGATGAATTTGCTAACAGTGCCGGCCCACAGTGACACTCAATTACCCTCGTATAGTTCTCAGAGGCCTCTATACATTTTCATTCTAGTATGTCATTTCAGGTACTCTTAGGCTTTCTATAGAGCTTTAGATATTCTGTCCTTCAGTAGCATTTTTTTTTCATTTTTATTTCCTTTCACCCCCAACTTAATGCTAGGCACCCCTAACAGATTTATTTAACACTCCATTATATGATTTACCAATTGCTATTCCACTGGTAAGTAATGATTTACAGATACTATAGAGAAATCGTAATATTTTAAAATGCATTTGATGTTTCTAAAGGAATACACAAATAAATGGGAACTGGTTCCACAACGCCACAGTTCTCTCACCTTTAAAGTATTTATCAATAATTTAGAGGACAGCGTTTCTCCTTTCCTCTTGCACTAATGCAGTACACTGTACCCTAGCTCCCTGAAATGTCAACGTGTCTTTCCAAGATAATGAATTAGCAATAGGGACAGACTTAGACAACTTAAAACTTGAGAATCTTCAGTAGAAGTAAACAGAGATGTGAAAGTTGAAGCCATCACTTCCAGAGAAAAGTTTACTTGGCCTTGAATAATAGACACTGGTAGATGTAACTTTTCAAAGCCATGTCCTTGGCTAAAAAAGCCAGAGAAATAAGAAATCCCAGTGGAATTTTCTCCCTTAATTGCCCAGTAGCCAACTCTCCAAATGATTCCGTCATAAGAATGCAATTTAACGTTTTTCTGGATTTTAATTAATTTTAATATTGCAAGCATCTTATCTGGTTCATTGCTCCCAATGGCATTAGGGAGGTATATCCCAATAAGGGCTGCTACTATATTAAATCAGTATATCAATACACCCTGCCTTAAGAAGCATGGGCCTTAGAGAATCTATGAATCAAGGAGGAAAGAAGAATGGCTCCTGAATCCCAGCCTTCCTAAAACACATTAGTGGAAAAACATAAAAGTTCTCCTTTGTGCTGAGGGATATATAAAGCAAAACTGCATGGCATGGTAAATAGTCCCCTTCCAAATATTGATATAAAGCATTAAAATGTTTTCTCTGGGGCAGAAAATTCAAATAGTTACATCAAAATAATGCACAAGCTCTATAGTAAAGGAAAAAAAAGTGATGACCTTGTTTATGACAGTCATTTTTTCTAAACCAAAGGAAGTAACTGTGGGGGCCTTCTCACAGGAATCCAGGCCACCCCAATTTATGAGCACTGAACACAAGGAAATCCATGGACCTTTGACTGCATTTTCACATACAACTTAGAAATACTGGTGAACAGAATCCCTGAAAACAGCCAAATAATATCTGATACAGTTGAGGTATAATAATTATAATACACTATATTTAATATCAGCACTTTGCCGGAAAATGCAGATAAGGAAAAGAGGGAGGGAGAGAGAAAGGAAGGGAGGGAGGAAGTATGAAAGGAAGATATGAAGGAAGGGAGGGAGGAAGGAAGGAAGGAAGGAAGGGAGGGAGGGAGGAAGGGAGGGAGGAAGGGAGGAAGGGAGGGAGGAAGGGAGGAAGGAAGGAAAGAAAGAAGGAAGGAAGGAAAGAAAGGAAAAACAATTTTCCCACAAAACAGCAGGAGCGATTTCTCTCTGCCTTGCTTTGGTCATGATAATGGTAGTAGCAATAGTGATAGTTAACATTTATTTTCAGACATTGTACTTCCTGTATACTTTTCCTCATGATGTCCATTTGTATTGTTATCATCTCCACTCATGGATGAGAAAATTACCAAAAAAAAAAAAAAATGTACGAACACATTGATATACAAAGGGGCAGAGCTGTATCTCTGTTTCCAGAGTCACAGTTTATCAGTTGGCTCTCCTGTCATGACTGGACTGACCTCTCTCTAGACTTAACTCTGTTGCCAGAAAATAAGGTTCAAGTGGAACTGGGAAAGTCTTCCTTTGGAAAAGATGCATTCCTCACATTGTCCATTTATCATGGTTATACGATCACATCACGGAGAAAAGACCGTTGGTGTGAGCATCATCCTGACAAACCATTCATGTCAGGGGTCTCGGCAACTGTGAGCCTGCAAGTGTGATAGGAAGCTGGATTTCTGCTGTTGAAGATAAAAGCAAAACCCCAGGAGCAATTACTGAGAGTGTGTTGATGAATGGCTCTGTGTGGGATGTAGAAGAGCAGTGCCAGATTCTGGACATTGGAGGTGACAGCACTTCCAAAAGTGGGATGAGATAGAGAACACATGGTTGAGAATGAAGGGCTCATGCACCAGCACGTTGGTAATATAGGGGTTCATATAATTGCCTTCCATTACATTATTTTTCATTAATGGAGTGATGCTAATTTTAGAACTAAAGATAGGGACATGTTTGACCATGAAAAATGAGGGACCATGAAGACAGAAAATGGAGGAGCAGGTGCTGTGGTTGGGGTGAAGCATAAAGATTATTAGTGTGAACAGCAGCACTGTATTTGGATTGTGCTTATACATTAATGGAGTAAACTTCTGGACACTGGACACTCCATTCTGTTATTATCACAAAACTGTAATAGATCTTTTTTATTATCAGTGTAGAAGTGAAGAATTTTCTAGCTTGTTAATGGCAGGACCATAATTCAGATCTTAGAAACTGGAGACTGTGTAGCTCATAATCTCACCCACCTGCTGTTACCAGTAGCCACAGAAAACATTTGTTCATTGATATCAGAGACATCATTATACTAATTATTACCATATAGAAATTATTTTTAAAATACCAAAATAAAATCAGGAATTGGTCACAGAAAAATAGCCAAGAAAGAGAGTCAACCATCAAAGCTAAAGGTAAGAGATACAAGGGAGACAATTTTGTTTTCAGTAGGAAAGATTACAGTAGTCAGGATACATAATGCTGAGTCAAAAGAAAATGTGGGTGATACTCAAGGTTATTGTTGTCAGGATAAAATAAGGAAAAGGAAAAAATGGCATGAGGAAATAATAAAAATCCCACTCATTTTCTGTTGAAGGGAACTTGGTGATGTTGGAATCTATTCATTTACACTTTATTAACTTACTTAATGGATGCAAACTTCTAAAATACATAGGTGTATGCACCTTTATGCTTACTAAAGGTTCTACTCTAAGCTTAAAAATTATATATTTGTATTTCTACAAAGTCTTACAGGTAACCCTGGTCTATTCTTATATCTCTAGAGTCTGGTTTGGGTGGAAGAAAACTTAATTATAAAATAATGCAATTGAAACCTCCTGGCCTTCTCTTATTAGTCTTTGTTCTTTGTCTTCATTCTCATATCCTATATAATGATACCATTCTGCACAAGTCATCCTAAAATGAGTCATGCACAGTTCTAAAAACATGCATTATGTTTTAGTCTCTAAGTCTTTGTTCAAACTATTCTATCAATCTGGAGTAGCTTTGTACCAATTTACTTCTTTTTTTTTGTCAGTTTTTTGAAGTTTATTTATTTATTTTGAGTGAGAAGGAGCATGAGCAGGGGAGGGCAGAGAAAGAGAGAGGGGGAGAGAGAGGATTCCAAGCAGGCTCCGTGCTGATGTGAAGCCCATCATGGGACTCCAACTCATGAACTGTGAGACCATGACCTGAGCCAAAATCAAGAATGAGACATTTAAACCATTGAGCCACCAAGGCATCTCCCCCACAATTTACCTCTTCCCTAAACTCTATGAACTCATAGCACTCAGATAAACGACACCTTCTCGTGTGAAAACAGCTTCTAGTTCTATTTATTTCTTGTTTACTCTTCATAACACACTTACTAGCTATGAAAATATTTGTCTGTATCTACTTAAATTTTTAAGTACTTAAAAGGTAGGTCCCATGAGTTATTCAACTCTGTAGAACAAATGCACTCATAACCCAATAACCCTTGGAACATTTGTGTATGATGGATATCACACAGAAAGTTCAAAACTGATTTTGCAAATAATCGTGATAGAGCATCCATAGGAAGTGGGTCAGATATAAATGTAAAATACACAATGTAGGAATCGAAGTTCAGCTCAGGTAACTCAGAATCTAATTGAAATATTTGTAAATGAACAGTTTTCTCTAATTTGACAGATTATATTAATTGTTCTTTTAAACCAGTGTCAAGTTTTATGTGTAACACAAGTAGGCTAACAGAACAGTTTTAGCCTGTTCATTTCAGGAAGAAGCAAATAAGACTGTAATATTTAAATCAATACTTCTAAATGCTATAATGAGATCATTGGGTCTGACAACACCAGGTAGCACTTAAAAATCTATTGCCATGAAATTTTAGCCTCTGGCTCCCTGACTCTTAGTTGAGTTCCTCGGCTTCTATTACTTGGAGTGTTTTTGCAAAAAAGCATATGAGGAGGGGAGTCTCTCCCCGCCCCCAATGCCAGGCATTTTGTATATGAGAGAGCGATGCCCACTCCCTTAAAAGTTAGTGTATTATCTTTAGTCAGATATTAAACTATGTATTACTTTTGGTTTCCAGGAATTGTGCATTTAATTAAAAAAAGCTATACAGCTTCGCATCATCTCTTTCAACTCTATGTTCAATTTACAAAAAATAATTACAATCCCATTGAAAAGTTAATGGGATTATTCTTCTTGAAACACCACAGAACAATTTACTTAACCATTTCAAACAAAGAACCTGATTAAGGCACAGAACTATGTTTGCTGTAGGTCGTTTTCAATTTGGATTATTAAGTTCAAGAGTTAATTCTTGTCATTTTCTTTCATGTAGACAAAAATATTAGTGAAATATGATCTACATTGCATTTGAAATATATTCAATTCTAGATGCCAAATCACACACTATAGAAGTTACGTTTATTAGCACAAATATATTTTCAGGATAATTTTGCCAATGATTTCCACATAGTGTAAAAGGGAGAGAGAACTTTATCCATTACACATCCTCTAAGGTAGGACAGTGTAGTCATTTGGAAGGAATACTTTCACCCAGAGGTGTGGGGACCTGGAGCTGGACCACTCTGAGACTGGACCAGTCCATAGCCAAACTGATTTCTTGAGATCTTGAGAAGCACCGTGTTTTCCTCTGCATCCCGAGATGCTGGTGGTCAGGCCAGAAGCAATGGAGCCTGTGCTTTTCCTTTGATGTTTATGTCATCAAGTCTGCTCTACAGTCTATTTTTTTAATGATAAACTATATGAGACATACTTGAAAATGTGAGCATGACCAGCAAATGTAAATCTGTTTAATTCTTTCTTTCAGATTGAGGAAGGGGTATCTATGTCTAAAGACAAGAGGAATAATACTATTCCCCATTGTATAGTTTCTGAGCTATCCTGAAAATTTTTCAGTTAAAAAAAATGAAAACACAAAACACAAATATTATTTTACTTTTTCTTATTCATGTGGTCTTGTAATTGGCAAGAAACTATCCAACGTTTTCCTCCCTGTGTATCTTTCCAGGGACACCCCTTCACAACAAGTGTAAATAGGCTTACTTTTTCTGCCCCCAATTAAATCAATCAACAAAACAAAACAGTCACTCACTGAAAATAGAATGGCACATTAGTGTTGGGTCAGGCTTTCTTTATTTTTAGGTGCCCATAAAGGAAATGTTGCTGGCAGAACTGAAACATTAGATCAATAGTTTTTAAAGGGAGGAAAACACCTTAATGCCTTCATGTGAAGTTTCTGGCTGTCACCAAAAAGATATTCTCATTAAATTCTCCCTTTAAACATTAAAATTGAGGACAAGTGTTGAAGAGTATGGATCACAGGCAAATTAAAAGCATGGCATGTTTGAAACCTGTGATTAATATATTTCATTGCAAAACTCAGTTAACAAGGCTCTCTGGAAGAAGTTTTCCATCATATGTCAAGCTATTGATGAATAGCAAATTGAAATCTGCATTGCACTCAGGTTATATTTACATTTAAGGTCAAGAATTTGTTATTGATTGATTATTCAGCCTCTCAGACGTTAAGTTAAAAACAGCATTTCTACAAAAGGCAAAATTTTGTACACTTACAGAAAGAAGCCTGGAATATTTTTCACCAACGTTGGTGTAAGCCAAGTCTCTATTTTTCCAAGCCTGTCCTATAAAACTGTAAGGGGCCAAGCTCTATATGGAATGATTGTGAATCAAAGTACAAAATAAGGGAGGGAGGGGCACCTGGGTGGCTAAGTTGGTTAAGCATCTGACTTCAGATCAGAAGCTCAAGTTTCATAAGTTCAAGCCCGGTAACAGGCTCTGTGCTGACAGCTCTCTCTCTGACCCTCCCTCTCTCTCTGACCCTCCCTTGCTCACACTCTGTGAGCTCACATTAAATTTTTTTAAGTAAAAAATATGGGATAAAAGGCAAGAACAAACAAATAAAGGATTCAAAGTTCACTTCAAAAATACCTATATTGTCTATGTGCTCTAAGGCTCTGTTGCGGTAATGTGGGGATAATAATGATAAAAACATTACAGTAGAATTGTAAAAACAACAAGGGTAAAGTATGTGCAAAACTTTTTATCAGTAAAGCTCAACATAAGCCTTACGAATATCCTCAATTTGTTGTACTGACTATAAATTGATAGAAGTAGCATTACTGGGGCTTAATTGCAGAATCGTGCATGCTTATACAGACATCAGACTAAGATTTGGTTGACAGAGCGTTTGTGGCTCTGTTATCGAACGTTTCTAACTTTTCACATTCCCTCCTGACACTGAAATGCATTCCAACCAAAAGGGCGGTACTATGTATGGCTGATTCAGAAAAAAGGACATTTCGAGGGAAGCGCCTCTCCCTTCTGATGCTCACGTGTGAGGAACGGATTACACCTCAGTTTTCTGGGGAAGAAGAGCAGCCACTTGCATCGATTTTGTAGGAGAAAGTCACCCGGGAAGAAGACGGCTCACTTCCGGTTCTGCAGGTAAGGCCTCAGGAAGTCGCCAGGCTTCCTGACAACTGGAACGCTGAGGAGACTAGAAAACGGACTGCTGCTCATGGATCCCTGAGAAGGGGGAGAACGCAGGCCAAACTCCTGCCCCCGAGATGAGAGCGACACTGTACCCACCAGACCTGGGAGTGGGACGCACCAGAACCGCACAACCTACAACCACGGGGAAAACTTGAACTGTTATGAAGGCTAACTTGCCGACGGCCCAGCGTGGAGTCTGAGGGCAGCACTCCAGAAAGACCTAATAACAGGGTCCCCACAATATCGCCAGATTTCCCTCCAGGAGCTCAACTGTGTGGCTACAATAAACATCTGAGAAAAATGTCCTTGTGTTTCCGCGGGGGACCGGGAAAAGGGACCACTTTGAAACACCCAGAACCCTCTGATCTTCTTAGCAAGGCCTGCACTCCACCCCCCAAACTTATCCCAGAGCCTAACCTGCTGGGGCATTGTCTGAACCTAACTGACCTGGCAGAAGGGAAATACCCAAGGTCTAGCGTCTCTGTCCCACTTACACCAGAGAGAAAAAGAAAGCTGAGAAATCCTGGTGATGCGTCCAGTCCAGAGGCTCAGGCTCACTAAAGACGGAGACCAAATTCCCAGACCGTAGACCACACCTACCACCACCGCACTGCAGGCCTGTCTCCAGCAGTTCCCCTAATGCCAACATCATATCGTGCTATCCTTAAAAAATTGCAAGGCATACCAAAAAGCAAAAAGCAAAACAAACAAAGAAACAAAAAACAAAACCCAAACAGACAAACAAAAACAGTTTAAGCAGACAGAGCAAGTGTCAGAACCAGACATCGCAAAGGTGTTGGAATTATCAGACACGGAGTTTAAGACAACCATGGTTGGGCTGCCTGGGTGGTTCAGTTGGTTAAGCATTGTCTCTTGATCTCTGCTCAGGTCATAATCTCATCGTTCTTCAGACTGCACCCCATGTTGGGCTCTGTGCTGACAGCAGAGCCTGCTTGGGATTCTGTCTCTCCCTCTCTCAAAATAAATGAACTTAAAAAACAAATAAAAAGCTATGATTAATATGCAAATAACAGGCAACCTAATGGAAAACGCAGACAGCAGGCAAGAACAGATGGACAATGCAAGCAGAAAGATGGAAATCCTGACAGAAACAAAAAGAAATGCCAGAGATAAAAAGCACTGCAACAGAAATGAAGAATGCCTTTGAAGGGTTTATTAGCAGACCAGATCCAGCCAAGAAGAGACTCAGAGAATGTCTAATAAAGACCCTGAAAACCAAAAAGCAAGAATGAGAGACTGAACAAAAGAAAACAGGATATTCAATGACTGAGACATCTAAGAAAGATATAACATGTGCATAATGAGAATCATAAAGAATAATTTAAATTTCTTCTTTTTTTTTGAAATATCTTTGCTTGGTATAGAATTACAGGCTGACAGTTTTGTTTTGTAATGTTCAGTGTTTTAATTAAGTCACTCCAGCATCTTTCTTGCTTGCTTAGTTTTTGATGAGACACCTACTCAAATTCCTATCTTTGTTTCTCTACATATATTGCCTCTCTTTTCTCTCCACTCATCTTTAATTTTTTTAATGTTTATTTATTTTGGGGAGAGGTAAAGAGACACAGTTGTGAGCAAGGGAGGAGCAGAGAGAGAGGTGAACACAGAATCTGAAGCAAGCTCCAGGCTCTGAGCTGTCAGCACAGACACCACACAGAGCCAAACGCAGAGCTCAGACTCACAGACTGTGAGATTATGAGCTGAGCTGAAGTTGGATGCTTAACCAACTGAGCCATCCGGGAGCCCCATCTCCCACTTGGCATTAAAAATTCTGCGGTCTTTTTTTTTAATTTAGTTAGCCAACATAAAGTGCAACATTGATGTCAAGAGTAGAATTCAGTGATTCATTACTTACAAACAACACCCAGTGCTCATCACTGCAAGTGCCCTCCTTAATACCCATCACCCATCTAGTCCACCCCCACCCACCTCCCTCCATCAACCCTGTTTGTTCTCTATCATGAAGAATTTCTTGTGGTTTGTTTCCCTCTCTTCTCTTCTCTCTTCTTCCCATCTGTTCATCTGTTTTGTTTCTTAAATTCCACCTATAAGTAAAATCATATGGTATTTTTTTATTTCTCTCATCGACCTATTTCACTTATTTCACAACTTATTCCATGTCATTGCAAATGGCAAGATTTCCTTCTTTTTAGTGGCTGAGTAATATTCCATCATATATACCAGATCTTCTTTAGCCATTCATCAGTTCAAGGACATTTGGGCTCTCTCCATAGTTGGGCTATTATTGATAGTGCTGCTATAAACATCAAGGGGCATGTACCCCTTCAAATCTGTGCTTTTGTATACTTTGGGTAAATACCTAGTAGTGCAATTCCGGGTCACAGGGTAGTTCTACTGTTAGTTTTTTGGAGGAACTTCCACACTGTTTTCTAGAGAGGCTATACCAGTTTGCATTCCCACCGGCAGTGCAAGAGAGTTCCCCTTTTTCTGCATCTTCGCCAACACCTGTTGTTTTTAGTGGTGTTAATCCTGATAGTATGAGGTGGTATCTCATTGTGGTTTTGATTTATATTTCCCTGATGATAAGTGATATTGAGCATTTTTTTTCATGTGTCTGTGAGCCATCTGGATGTCATTTTCAGAAAGTGTCTGTTCATGGCTTCTGCACGTTTTTTAACTGGGTTGTCTTCAGAGTTTCTTAGACCTGTGGCTTGGCGTCTTTGGTTCACATAATTCTTAGCCAATATTTCTTCACTAATCTCTTCTGCCCAATTTTCTGTTTTGTACTTCATTTACAAGTAAGCTAGGACATTTGTTGTTTCTTAGTCCTCGGAGGCTCTGTTGTATGCAAACATATGTTTTGTTTCTCCCTTCTTTTGTGTGTGTTTACCACATACTGCCTTTCTTTGAGTGAATTGAATGTTTCCTAAGCTATTTTGAATATACTCATGTACCCGTCATAGGTGTTTATCATCTCTTTTTACTATGCATTTCCTTTCTTGGACTTCTGCTTGATTTTTTTCCAGGTAGTTCTCATTTCTCTGCTGAAATAACCCACTTCGTCTCTCAGGACATCCATATTTCCATCAGAGTTTTGAAATATTCACAGATATTTTGCATTCTCTTCGATTGGCCCAATAAATTTGTCCTCTTTGAGTCTATTTCTGTCAGGGAGTTGATTTCTCTGCTGAGATTTTTTTTTTGGTTGTTATTGTTTTAATTTGTTTTATGTAGACCTCGTCATCTTGTATTAAACAACAGATATTTTATGGAGGGCAAGAGGTTCAAAAATACAGTTTTTATCCCTGAAAGTTGGTGTGTCTTTTCTCTGGCTACGTCTTTCAGGTGGGGCATCAAGTCACCGTGGTCAGGAGCCGTGTGGTTTGGGTCATCCTCAGTGCCCCACAGACTTCAAGCCATCAGTGACTGCGGATGTTTGAGGTGTGGGCTTCTCACTGAGACAGTTTTTCTAGTGTCATCTCCTCCTCAGCCCTAGACCTTCCTTGTGCATTGCTCATCAAAGAGGGTGTCTCTTCACACCCACGCCCTTCTCTTACTGCAGACTGTCACTCATCCTCGCTGGGTGCCTTGTAGCCTGAGGTGGGTCATGCCAGACCTCTGTTCTCTGTCTTTATGATTACGCCCCTGTCTCCGGTAACACTTTGTTCTAGGATCTCAGAGGTTTGGCTTTGGAATGAATATGTCCCCGTGCTCAGCCACATGAGAGCTCATAACACATTCCTGCCTCTGGCCCACAAAGTTTCTTTCCTTCTTTCTTCCTTCCTTCCCTTCTTTCTGTCCTTCCTTCTCCCTTTCCTCTTTCCTTCCCTTCCTTTCTCCCTCGCGCCCTCCCATCTTTCTTTGTGTGTTCGTTTTTTTTTTTCTTTTATTTTGGTTTTGTTTCCTTCTTCCAGCTTCATGGTGTTTTCACCAGTGCCTCAACCACTTATAAACACTTTTTTTTGCTTGTAATTTAAGACTTTTGTTCAAGCAGGGCCATAAGAGAAAGGTCCAGGTGGCTCTTGTGAAGTGGCTGCTTTTCCATTTCCCAAGGCCATGCCCCTAGTCTTGCTGGCTATAGTCCGTGAAGTGCACAGAAAATAACCTAGCAGTAAGAACCAAATATCCCCTGTGCCAGGGCCCCCACACCTTCTGTATTCTCTCATTTGCCCATAGTCAACTGCTAGCAATTTGTTAGAGAAAGTGATATGAACTCCCTCCTGGTGTCTCCCACTTCCGCTCAAGCAAAGCCACCATCTTTCCTCAGCTATCAGCCATCTCCACATCACTTCTCAGATGGGTGTAAGGCCCTTACTAACTGGGCTATTTTTCTTTTTTTCTTTTCTGTTTTTTTTTTTTTTTTTTTTTTTTGGTCCTGTGTGGAAAGGATGCATATCCCAGGTCCTCCATTCTAAAGGGATCCAGGAGTCCTATTTATTAGTGTTGAGGGATATTTGTATATTCTGACTATAGGTCCTTTTTTACTTGTGGGTTTTGAAAGTATTTTCTCAGAGTTGGCAGTTTGTTTTTTCATTCTCTTACATACATCTTTGACATTGGGAAAACTGTTAATTTCCATGAGGTCCATTTAGTGGTTTTAAGAAATGTGACTTTGGATCTAAATCTAAGCAATACTAGCCTACACCAGGGTCACACTTCTTTTGCTACTATATCGTCTTCTATAATTTTTTTTAGAATTGTGTTCTAAAATAAACCTTAATATGATCAATTTGGGGTGAATTATTGAAGATTGTGTGAGATATTGTTCAGGGTGTTTTTAATACACACATCCAACTGTTCCAGCACCATATGTTAAAACACTAAACGATGCCATCAACTGAATTGCCTTTGCAGCTTCGTTGAAAATTTGAAAATTGGCTATTTCTAGACTCTATTCTGTTCCATTATCTTCTTCTGTCCCATTGACAATACCTGCTTGATTATTTTGGATTATAGACATCTTGGTAACGGGTAGTATCATTGCTATAATTCTGTCCTTTCTCAGCTTTTCCAGTTCCTTTACCTTTTATTATAAATTTTAGCATCAGCTTGTTTAGTTCCACAAAATCCTAATGTAACTTTGATAAAGATTGTATTTGGTTTACAGAACAATTTGGGAAGGATTGATTTCTTAGCCATATTGATGTTACTATACCATTAACACTCTGCACCTTCCTAGACATGAGGTCTCCCTTGACTCCTGCTATCTGTTTGTTATTATTGCTTTCAGCAGAAAATATCACACTGTATATCCCTTACACTTATTCTTAAGTGTTTCATGTATACTGGTGCTATTTTAAGTGGTATTGTATTAAAATTTGTTTTCATTTTTGTATTTAAATTAATTTTAATTTATATTTATTAAAGCCATTCACTGCTAAGATATAGTAAGATTTTTATTAAACTTGAATGTTGCAACATTTCCTAAATCACTTATTATTTCTAGTAGTTTGTTTGTAAATTATTTTGTTTCCAGGTCGATATTCACATTGTCTGCAGATAAAGAAAACTGTACTTCTTTTTGCCAATCTTTTTGTTTTTTACTTAATTTGCTTATATTATACCATCCATTATTTAAACCTCCACTGTAATATTGAACATGAGTAGGAAGGAGTATATCCTCTTTTTTAACCTGATCTTAGAGGAGAAATTGCCTTTTGGCATTAAGTATGATGTAAGATGTTGTCAGTAAGTTTTCGTACAGAATATTTTGGGGGGTTGTGGTGTTGAAAAGTTACATTTAATTCCTAAGATATCGAGAGTTCATATCATAAATGGATCTTGGATTGTGTCGATGCCTTAATTTACACTTGTGGTGATTATGAATTATTTCTTCTTTAATTTGTGATATGGTGAACTGCATTGCATTGTTATTTTTACTTTTTAAAGTTTATTTAGTATTTTTAGTAATCTGTACACCCAGCCTCAGGCTTGAACTCATGACCCCGAGATCAAGAGTCTCCTGCTCTTCTGACTGAGTCAGCCGGGTGCCTATACACTGATTTTTAACTTTTTTACATTATTTATTTATTATTCTTTTTTCTTTAGTGAATTAATGTTGAAACATTTTAAAGAGATACACAATTTACCTTACATTACACAAGTAGAAGTTGTGTCAACTATTATATTATTTAAACTACATTTTGGTTTTCATAATTTGAACCATTTTCAGAAAATTGTACTTTTTAGTATTCTTAAATGCTTTAGTTTAACTGACAGAAAAATCTTCGATTCATGATAAAACAATGATACATCATCTCTATTTTAAGCATGATTCATGTTAACTTAGGTTAAAATATTGAAAATGATTGCATATATGTGCTTACATTTATGTATGATTTTAAGTAAACATCTGCTAATTATTTGGAAATTTTAACTTCTGATCTTAATTTTATTACTTGTTATTCATCAAATTAAAGCATAACAATGTAATTAAATATTCACATGCTATCCAAGGAAAATAAAATCCTAATCAAAATGTTAGTAATAGCGCTCATTTAAATAATTGACTTCAACCACAGCCTGGAAAATGCATTTTACTATAAATCTGAAATTTGACATTTTATATAAATACTATATAAATATCCATGAATATTATATCTAAGAACCTATACTTTAATCAGCAACATCAATTCTTTTATTTAATATATTTTAACTACTCATATCAGGAGACTGTTAACTTTGTATACCTTAGTCAAAGATTGACAACATATGAAAAATTATAAATGGAAGCTCTGTTAGTTCATCTATTCAATCCTGTTTCTAGTCAGTGAACTTGTAAGTGTTCAATGCACTCAGTTTTTAAATGGTTCAGAGTACAAAATCCCCATACTTTTCCTTGGGAGTTCAGTCTACTGCCTAATAAATTTCATAGTTATGAAAATTATCTTCAGTTTTTAATCTATTTTTATAATCAAATTAATTGAATCTTTAGTGTTCTACTCATATTCCTTTGTATCAGTGTTGGCATTTTTAACCTTCAGTGGATTAACTACATTTTAGCTCCTCCTTTTAATTATCAAGTAATTTGCTTTTACTCCTAATCATTTATATTACTTTTAGGAAGTTGCCCCAATTAACGCAACCAAACTGAGCCATTTTATATATATTACTTTAATACCCCTTCAGTTCTCTTTTAAAAGAAAAAAAACATTTTAGAATAGTTTTGAAATTGCCTAGAAAGAAATTTAGTCACAGCCCTGAAATTTTACATTATTTCTTCAATGAATTTTGAGAGTTCAGGGTATATTTCTCAGACCATTCATAACTACACTTATTCACTGCTAAGTCAACTTTCCATGAGGCTCTTCTCTTCAACCCATCAATTCATGCATCTCCTCAGTAAGAATTTATTGAATCACTCCTCTATTATAGATGTTGTCTTAGAAATTGAGAATATAATACTCAACAAGATGTTGAAGAATCTCAATGAGCTTAAATCAAGGGAGATGAGTAGAAAATAAATCACTAAATTGTCGATGACTGTCTTCTCCGAAGTCATATCGCTTCTCTCTTCTTCAGCTGAGTTTCATCCCCCTTGACGTGTGTCTAGCCACCTGCTGGGGAAGCCATGCAGACTGTGCTAGGATGGTTTTTCTGTGAGAACTCGCATGCAGCGTCGAAACTCATTTCCTTTCTTGATCCCACAGGTTTCTCGGGGTATCAAGTTTTCTAAGCTAGCTTCCAATTCTAGATGCATTGTTTGTGGCATATTGATATGGCCCATCATTATTTGTTTAAAACATATTTGGATGAGGGGTGCCTGGGTGGTTCAGTCAGTTAAGTGCTCAATTCTTGATTTCATGAACTGGGACTCATGATCCCACTTTGTGAGGTTGAGCCTTGTCGGACAGCTCGGAGCCTGATTGGGATTTTCTCTCTCCCTCTGTATCTGCCCCTCCCCTGTGCATGCGCTCTCTCTCTCTCTCTCTCTCTCTCTCTCTCTCTCTCCCAAAAATAAATATAATTTAAAAAAGCATACTTTTATGGGAAATCTATGTTATAATCTACTGAACCATAAACCACCTCAGGTCAAAATTGTGTACATTCTCAGGAAGGAACCTACTCAGGAAGGGTGGTTTCGTGTCCTAGAGTGTTCACAGAGTTCCTTCCTCCTCTTGGTGTTTTTAAAACATGTATTAAAACATTTCACCTCCTTAAGCAATTTCACAAGTCCTTGTTTTGCTCATCTCATATACCATTGAAACAACTTTATAAGATGAAGAGTTTGGTGGATGAATTTCTAGAACATTCTATTTCTGCAGAGAATATTTGAGTACTATTTTCATACAGTTACAGGGAGATAATTTTTTTAGGACAGCAAGGATCCTGAAAGTATCACTTGGGCAAATTAAAAATTACAACCAGATTCTACAGCATTCCTTGACAACAAAAAGGTAACAGTTTTCTGAAAGGGCAGTGCATCATGAAATCATAGAAGGCTGAGTTCCAGAGGAATCTTAGTAATCATCTATTCCAGGTTGTTGGGTATCTAGAGTTATCGCGAAAGGCAGGCTCCTCTGAAAAGAATTGCAGACCAAGAGTTGGGAAAGACTTTATCTCCCTCCATTCTACATGTATGTGGTTTTACTAATTATTATTTAGGATAGGATTCTACTGTTTTTAAACAAGTAGTACATAGCATTTTAACTCTATTGTTTAGTAAACTTAGTCTAAGATTAAATTTAAATCAATTTTCCTACTGTAGGTGTCTTTCCAATATAAATGGGAAGATACAGCACCTCAAATTACATTCATTAAACTGTATGTATTGAAACACAGTCCTGTTTAATTTTTTTAATGTTTATTTATTTTTGAGCGTGAAAGAGACAGCATGAGCTAGTGGCAGTGGGAAGACAGAGAAAGAATCTGAAGTAGGCTCTAGGCTCTGACCTGTCATCACAGAGCCCGATGGGAGGCTCAAACCCACAATCCATGAAATCATTACCTGAGCCAAAATCGGATGCTTAGCCTACTGAGCTACCCAGATGCCCCTAAATACAGTTGACTTTATATCAGCCACTCCCTAGGCACTGGGGATATATCAAGTCTATGAAATACACAAAATTACTGCTAATGAGACAGAGAAATCAAAGAGAAATCATGAAAGAGAAAGCTTTTTTGTTTTTTGTTTTCCTTTGCTTCTTTTCCTGCTTCCATTCCTGCCAGGACCTGCACCTTCTGCCCTACACACACCTTGATGTATGTCTTCCTTGTAAGGGAAAAGGTTCAGTGATTTATTTGGAGCCTTCAGCACAGTACATAATATCCAAGGAGTGACTGGGCGAGGTCATCGTGTGCTATTCCAGACCACTAGCGCTGGACATCTGGCTGACAAGCACTCCTGGATCCAGGAAATAAGTCCAATATAATGGACACCTGGGCTCTGTCCTTAATCTGACAGGTTCCTGGACTCCTGAGAGGACATGTGCATCAGATGACAATCGTCAATAAAAACCCCAGACCCCAAAGACGAGACACACTCTTTTTCCTTTCCAAGTCTCCCAGATGCTCTGTCTGTATCTCTCTCTATCTCTTCAAAAAGCTCTGCTCTCACTTCCTACTGGCTCATGTTTTATTTCCATCCCGTGCAAAACAATGGACCCTTTAGGCTGGTCCAGCAGGACCCCCTCTGGGTCCTCGGACTAGGCCTGCCCACATCACTATCATGAGAAATACATTCTACTGAAGAAAAGTGGACAATTTAAAAAGTAATTAAAACAGAGATTGTTACAAAAATGAACAAACCAAGAGACTATAGATGCTGGCAAGGGTGTGGAGAGACGGGCACCCTCCTACACTGTTGGTGGGAATGTAAACTGGTGCAGCTGCTCTGGAAAACAGTGTGGAGGTTCCTCAAAAAACTATCCATAGAACTCCCTTATGACCCAGCAATAGCACTGCTAGGGATTTACCCAAGAGATAGAGAAATGCTGATGCATAGGAGCACATGTACCCCAATGTTCATAGCAGCACTGTCAACAATAGCCAAAACATGGAAAAAGCCTAAATGCCCATCACCTGATGAGTGGATCAAGAAGACATGGTTTATCTATACAATGGAGTACTACATGGCAATGAGAAAGAATGAAATCTGGCCATTTGTAGCAACGTGGATGGACCTCGAGGGTATCATGCTAAGCTAAATAAGTCAGGCAGAGAAGGACAGAATCCATATGTTTGCACTCATAGGTCTAACAGGAGAACAGGAGAAACCTAATGGAGGACCAGGGGGAGGGGAAGAGGGAAAGAGAGTTGGGGAGAGAGAGGGATGCAAAACTTGAGAGACTATTGAATACTGAAAACGAACTGAGCGTTGAAGGGGAAGGGGGAGGGGGGAAAAGAGGTGGTGGTATTGGAGGAGGGCTCTTGTGGGGAAGAGCACTGGGTGTTGTATGGAAACCAATTTGACAATAAAATATTTAAAAAAAAATTTTTTAATGAAATTTTGAAAAAAATAGAGATTGTTTAAAATATATTAGCTTGCCTTGGCAGATTATGTTTCAGTAAACAAATCGAAAAGAAGACAAAGAAGAAGAAATCTCAGCGGCTGAGAAATTATATTTCCTCAGGAAACAGAAAATGGGGCTGAGCCTTGCCCTGAGTTGGAGCTTGTGATATTGAGTATTAAATGGATGAGTCAAAGGCACCTCACTGAGGAGCATTAGAGCAAAGGTCTGATGAGATGAGGGAGAGAAATGGAGGCCCAGGTGCCCACAGAGGTCCAGGCTAGAGGCCCAGGCGCCCACAGAGGTCCAGGCTACAGGCCCAGGCGCCTGAAGCACAGTGAGAAAAGGAGAGAAGGATCTGAGATGAAGTCAGAGGTCAGAGGTCTGAGCTTAACTGCATGAGGCCAATCAATGTGGTTTTATAAATTGATTTAAGGCATTTAACTTTATTTTTATTTCAGTTCACCATTCTGGCTGGTTTTGTGAACAAAACACAGTTGTCAAGCACAGAGGAAAAGAAGAGCTGGAAGATTATTTTGCCAGCTGGTAAAGAGACCCTAGTGAATTGGGCAGGACAAATATCAGCAACTGTGCTCAGACTCTGCTTCTGCTTCCAGCATAAGACTGTCAAGTCAGGCTGATAGAAGCAGGATGTGAAGGAAAGAGTAAAGCCAAACATCCGAGAGATTAGACATGAAAGCACAAATTCAAACAGGCAATTAGTCGCCCAGGTCTGGAGTTCAAAGGAAAAATCTAGGCTGGTAATGTGAATATCAGAGTTATATATATTTAAATATAGTTCTACTTTATACATAGTTACATATACTTATAGATGTATATAGAGTTCATAAATATAATTTTTATTTCATTTTTTGTCCCCTTAGTTAATATCTTAGTTAAGAAAGGTATGGCCACAGTGATCACACCTTTACATAATAAAGATTTACTTCAAAAAGATACATAACTCAAGTTGATATCTAGTAAAACTTTCAAATGAAACATTTTTATGGAGAGTGCTACTGACCACCAATAACCCTGTTCTTCATCTCCTTGTTGAGAAAACTGTCAGGACCAGCGATCACCCATGATAATTATGGGGAACTACAGATCTGAAATCTGGATGGGGAAATACAGAGTTCAGGACGTGGGCAATGACCAGACCCGGCCTCTAAAATCATGGAAATTCCCCACTATTCCAAAATAGTCCATTCCCAGGAAACGTTTGTAAACCAAAATGGCGTGAGGCAAAGAGGCAGTTAACATTCATTTACATGGGAAAAGTTTGGAGCATTTCCAGGCCCCCAAAATAACCCCTCAGGTTTTTCTGATACCTCAGGATACATTTTGCTAAAGGATGTACAAATAAACCAAAATAAAGCACAGAGACTCACAGGCAGGGTTCAAAGCTCCAGTGGCTGGATGCTGAGATGCTCAGTGCACCTGGGGGTGAGGTGGGGGTGGGGGCTGGGCAGGGCCACTCTCTCCCCATGGTCAAGGCAGGTTTTAAGGTTCTGCTGGCTCCAAATCCAACACTGGAGGCTGTTTTCACTTTTCACCTTATTTGCTGAAGGAGAAATTCCCCTTCATATTGATTTCAGTTAGTGAAACAAATACTAGGTTAATGTAGGTCTTTCATAAAAGCAAAGTGGTATAACTGGAACTTTCAAAAAGTGGGTATACACGTGCTCCTTCCCGCTTCTCCCCATGCAGAAGTTTTAGTGGAAAAGTCAGGGGATCCACGGAGGGACAGAGAAGCCGCAGGATGGAAAACAAGCCTATTTGTCATCTTTCATTGACACTGACATCAGAGGAAAAATTAACTTGCTGTGTGAAGCTGCTAAGGACGTGGGTGTTTGTTTCTTAAAGCATCTCGTGGTACCTACCCTGAATAATAAACCAAGTCTATTACATTTTACTCTGAGTATTTTTTCTAAAGGATATATATGTTTTATATTTATATGTATTTCTCAATCAGCATAAGTGTTTAAATTAATTTGCTTTGGATAAAAAAAATGTTAATATCACTTTGTTTTTCAGCTTTGAAAAATAAAATCCTTAGCAGAGTGACATAGTTTAGAAATAGAAAATGCAAGACAGACAAAAACCAAAATAGCACATTTGCTGGGAACAGGCCTATTTATATATGTGCAAAACGATAAATGGAGGATCATAGCTCTACATTTTGTGTAATAGACCAACTGTAACTGATCTGTAACGTAAACTTTACAGATCTTTTTTCTTGATACTTAATGTTCCTTCAGCACAACTTCATGGCTTCTGTGTTATCACCATTGGGCAAGTGCTTTGACGGTCCAGATATGCTGGCCTCTTTCCTGTCAGTTTTTAGTCGTAAAGTGAAATGACTTTTGGTTCCCAGTGAATTCGCTGCTCTTTTAATTGCCCCCTTGAGGAGCCCGGTGTCAGCAGAGATTCTTACCAAATCTTGCATAATGATTAAAAATGGAGAAACCAAGGCAGCTAAAGGAAAGGTCACTGTATAATCTTCTCTTACTGAAACAAATACACTTAATGGAAGCACTCTATCTTTTGTGTATATCTCACTGACATTTTTTCAGTTCTGAAGAATTGATCCTTTCCAGTTCCATTACACTGAATTAAATGTTACATTCATGAGCTTTCTCTTGTCAACAGTGATGAGAAGAACATCTCTAGCTTCACTTTTTTCTCTCACAAAAATTAACTTTTAAATAAAATTTAATTGTACTTTCCTTTGTCAGGTCCTAAAGAAGTAAGTGTTTCTTTTTTTTTTTAATGTTTATTTTTGAGAGAGACAGAGTGCAAGCAGGGGAGGGGCAGAGAGAGATGAAACACAGAATCCGAAGCAGGATCCAGGCTGTGAGCTGTCAGCACAGAGACTGGTGTGGAACTTGAGCTCATGAACCATGAGATCATGACCTGAGCCGAAGTCGGATGCTTAACTAACTAAGCCACCCAGGTGCCCTGAGAAGTAAGTGTTTCTAAAGTAAAGGATGTTTATACAAAACACACACACTTTAAACTATAATATAAATATTATTGTGTAATATTTATTTTAAATAGTTTAAACTAGTGTATGCTATTGTAATTAGTTTGTAAATATATATCAATGATAACAGTTCAGAATTTGAATGTCCCATAAATAATTTAGCAAATTCCTTCTTGTTGGATATTGGATGCTACATTTAAGTACAATAAATTTGACATAAGGCTTAATAGCAAAAGAAATCTCTGGTTGAGCCACTATCTGATAACTAACATTAGCTGATGGACAAAAATCATATCATACCTTTTTATCTCCATTTATATAACAAGGTCCAAAGGAAACTTCCTAATATATAAAATGTCATCTCTTTTGCACTTGTGTTCTTCTTGATTACACTCCCACTGTGGAAAAGTTTATGATTTTAGGCAAAGCCCAAGGTCTGACATTTGTGTTTCCCTGAATATCAGATGGAGTTTATTCTTCAAAAAATATGGTTTCTTACTTCAATTAAATAAATATGCTTGTGCTAATCATGTAAAATTGCTACTATAATGTTCAGTAGTTTCTTTGTCTTGACAGACCACATTAAGGAATTCAGACTGATTATCAATTTCATCTCTAAAAAAAAACTTCCTTTGCTTCATGGAGTTTTATTTTATTCTTTTTTTAAATTTAAAAATGACATGCTTCCTGGGGCAGCCAGGTGACCCAGTCAGTCAAGCACCTGATCTTGACTTCGTCTCAAGGCATCATCTCACAGTTCGTCAGATCGAGCCCCACATCAGGCTCTGTACTGGCAGCTTAGAGCCTGCTTGGATTTTCTCTCCCTCTCCCTTTGCCCCTCCCCTGCTGGTGTTCTCCGTCTGTCTCTCTTTCTCTCAAATAAATAAATAAACTTTTAAAAAATGATATGCTTTCATCTGCTAAAGCATTTTGTGAATAAACACAGACAATACCACAAATGGGTCTTCTTACATTGTCAATATGTGGGAGTCATCAGAAATGGCTATGAACAGACTGTAATAAAAATTCTGATTTAATAATTCATTGTGTTTTGAAATGACAGAATCAAAAATTCTCAACTCAATTAGTTTCATCACCTAGTCAATATAGTAGATATTTGCCTTTATCAAATGCTGTCTATCACATTCACATTTCACAATGATATTGAGTTCCATTTCGGGGAAATCATTTCTCTCTGATTTTGTGTGGTATTTGGGGATGATTTATCCCATGACTCTCCTTCCTCAAGGAAATCACAGGAACACCAGCTTCCTCCTCTCCTCAACATCTGATAGAGTGAGAGACGGACATAGAGTGAGAACCCCCGTTCTGCCCAGCACATGCGGGCTCCCAGAACTCTGCATTTTAAGGAAGTAGCTTATGGGGAATTCAGCCCGTAGTGTTAGCAGTGGCTGTGGGGACAGCTGTCCATGCAGACGTCACATGATTGCTGTTTGCAATATGTATCAAGAATCTGAAAAAGTTTCTATTCCTAGAAGTGCCTGGCTCAGTCAGAAGAGCATGCACCTCTTGATCTCCGGATTGTGAGTTAGAGCTCCACATTGGGGGTAGAGATTACTGAAAAATAAATTAACTGTTTTCTTAACTCACATCCCTAGACCTTAGTTGCAACTGGCAATCTAGTTCATGGGAGTCCTGCCAGGTGTTAAAACTATTAATTCCTGAAATGGTATAGTCATGTCTTCTGTTACTAGAGGCTTACTCTGTGCTGTTTTTCTCTGCTAACTATTTTGCATGCATTATTCCAGGACTTCCATTGCAAGTGTTTGAAAGCCTGTAACTTTCCAGAGGCACACAGGCATGAACGCATGTCTCTGAACTCGAGTCCCAGGTCTCAATCACTCACAGCTCTACTGTCAATGTATTCACTGCTATACCTATTATTTTCAACTCATCCAAGGGCTTTTGAGGACTTCATTTCTATCCAACGCAGTATGACAGCGTGGACCTACATAGCTGCGCTTGATATTTGCTCTGCCTTGTTTGCAGTCTGGAAAGGAGAATCCAACATTTAAGCTGTTAAGGGAAGTTGGATATGGTGGGCATCATGATAGGTGTCAGGGTGGAAAGAACACTATTTAATGGCCATGGCCAGTCTTCATGGATCTGGGTCAGGAAAGAATTTATAGAAAAGTGATCTGCTAACCCTTTAAAGAATACGAAGTACTTTCCAGGCAGCGGAGTGAGGGAGAGATTGCAGGAAGAAATAACACCTTAATAGAATTTTTATAACAATGAAACTGTCATATATTGGATATGAAATTCATGATCATGAATATAGATATAGATTGGAGAAATATTTACATGGTGAGCATCATATGAACAAGTTTAGAGATATGGGCAAAAACCAGAGCATGCAAAGTATCAGATGTTATAATGAGAGTTTAGATTCTTGGCTATATACATATATATTGATGGTTTTCAAAGTAGATAATAACAAGATCAATTGTGGTTTTTGGAAGTTCTTTATAAATATCAAGTTTTAATGTTATACCAAAAAGAATATAAAATGATGAATAAGCTTACCAATGGTAGCCAAAACTATATCTGATGCAGTGATTTACACATTCTAAGAGATCAAATGTAGAGTCAGCCCAACGAGTTAAGGGCTTTTAAATTATGTATAATGTTGCTGGTTATTCAGACTGTTGGGTCTCTCTGAGGTTTCAAGTTAGCTCTTGGCAAAATGATTGTGTAGATGAACTTTGTCTTGACACTACTTTCATCTTCTGAGTTCTCTGGCATGCCCTCTCCACCTTGACCCCTTGTCTTCCTGGAAACCTGTTTTAAGTTAAATAATATCTAACAGTTTTGGGGTGCCTGGGTGGCTCAGTTCGTTAAGCGTCTGACTTTGGCTCAAGTCATGACCTCACAGTTCATGGGTTCAAGCTCCACATTGGCTCTGGGTTGGTGGCTTGGAGCCTGGAGCCTGCTTTGGATTCCATGTCTCCCTCTCTTTCTGCCCCTCTCCCACTCTCTCTCTCTCTCTCTGTCAAAACTAAACATTAAAAATTTTTTTTAAATAATATCTAACAGTTTTATGCACACCTGTCTACACACATGGTGTCATTAGTCTCTTGAGACCCTGTTTATTTCTTAGTGATAGCAAATATAATTTTGGATACTCAATGTAATAATGGTAAATGCAATGTTAATGTAATATCCCTATCTGGATTTTATACATTTTAATATTGTCTACATGTTATTAACCTGAAAGAAAACCACTAATTGTTGAAATTTCAGGTGCATCAGATGACCTGGCAAACTGTGACCCTATTTAACAAAATTTTGGAGCAGTTCTGAAAGGAGTAGATATACCCCAAATTTTGTTTGTTCATGTATGACTTCTGTTTTCTGACATTTATGATTCTTTATTCTTCATTGCAGCCAAAGACAATTTTTTTCAAATGTATTAGTACTAGTTATGGTCATTCTCCTGACACAGAGAGCAACAGATAGAATGACAAGGGCTGAAAGGGAAAATACAATAAAATAGAATTTTGGACAGAAGTGAATTAGTATGAATTTTTTTTTTTAATTGAAGTGTGTCGGTGTGATGGCAGCAGCATGAAAATTTCCTTCAACTGTTCTGCTTGTTCTTTAGAATCTATTTTCTAGGGGCACCTGGGGGGCTCAGTTGGCTAAGCATCTGGCTTCGGCTCAGGCAATGATCTCGCGGTTCATGGGTTTAAGCTACGTGTCAGGCTCTGTGCTGAAGGCTAGCTCAGAGCCTGCCTGCTTCTGATTCTGAGTCTCCCTCTCTCTCTGACCCTCCTTGGCTCGCACTATCTCTCTCTGTCTCTCAAAAATAAAAAAACATAAAAAAATAAATAAAAATTTAAAAGAATCTATTTTATAACTCTCTTTGCCCTTGTAGGATGAGAACTGATTATGCAAAAAGATACAGAAAATAAAATGAAAAACATGGTTTCATGACAGAAAAAATCATTGCAGTGGGAATCCAGTTTTATTATGGCCCGTTGACACTAACATAGGTGGTTTTACCTCAAATAACCTTTTCATTATTTATTCCATGTAGATGTGGTCTGGACCATAAGAAAAGGTAGAGTGAAATAACATTAATCTTGGGAAAATTAATCTGCTAAAATTTTATAGAACATTAGCGTTTTGGATTTACATTAAGACATCAGCTTACATTTTGGTATGTCTTTCTTTAGAAATTTTTAAATCGGGGTGCCACAGTGGTTCTCTCAGCTACACATCCGACTCTCGGTTTCAGCTCAGGTCATAATCTCATGGTTTCGTGAGTTCGAGCCCCACTCTGGTCTCCATGCTGACACTGCAGAGCCTGCTTGGGATTTTCTTGCTTTCCTCCTGGCCCTCCCACACTCACACTATCTCTGTCTTTCTCAAATAAATAAACTTTATTTTTCATTAAAAAAATAAAAAGTTAAATACTATAAATTGCTACAAATATAGTGGCATTGTCTGGTATGCCCAAGGTAAAGCTGTTTATTGTGTTAATTTCTCCCATTTATATAAATGATCTACTTAAATCCATTCCCAATGATTTGACTCCAATAGGAGAAATAGGAGAAAAAAATAGGATTTCAATGGAGAAAATTATATCATTAAAGAACCTTGTAGTACATAACACTAATTTAACATCATTAGGTCTTTCCATGACTTTGGTGCCTCTTGTTTGTTATATTAACTTCTCTGCAGATAGAATCAAATAGGACATTTGCTGCCCATTTACTAAGGAAAAAGCAATTTTAAAAACATCATAACTTGCCTTACAACAGACTCTGTGCTGACAGCTCAAACCTGGATCCTCTTTTGGATTCTGTGTCTCCTGCTCTCTCTGCTTCTCCCTCACTCACCCTCTGTCTCTATTTCATTCAAAAATAAATAAACATTTTTTAAAAATTTAAAAAATTAAAACATCATAACTGTAGAGTTTCATTAGGAGACCTCAAAACTCCTTGGAATTGAAGGAATAAAGCATTTGAAAAAGCCATATTGACCTGCTTTGATAAGCACACTAAAATTAAAAAGAGGAGACTATTTTTAAATCATTTGGGTTGTTACAGACTTTATTTCATTTAAATGTGCTGTCATAAATGCTGACACTTTGAAGTGTTATATATAGGCCTAAATTACAAACATTTATAAGAATCAATCAAAGAAATTATCTAGACTCAAGCCTTGAACTAACTGGTCTGTTCCAAACATGCTCAAATGTAAGACCCAATTATACTCCCTTACATTTAAAATTTTATTTTCAGAAAAGTTTGGTTGAGAAAATGATCCAAACCTGTAACTCCATTAGGTTCAAAATGAGATTTTACCTTTCTACATTTCCATGCTACTGAGCAAACACCAGCAGTGCCACAAATGCTGGGGAGCACCTGTCTCAAAGGTTAGGACAGCTTTTTGCATTGAGTTTTATTTCATGTTAATATGTTCTTGCCATAAAATAGTATTAATTGGTGAGTGTTCTGCTAAGGCATAGGAAGTCCCTTCAAAAAGCAAGGCTGTGTCTAATTGATTGTTTTATCCTTGACATTAACAATGGATGGTGCAGAACGGGTGCCTTATTACTATTTCGTGCTTGAATAATACAATCTTCACTTCCTTGATTTACGTATGTCTTTCAGAAATTCATAAAAGCCTCGGAAGCAATTTTTCTAATGAGTGCATAAATCCATTACTGTAATTATTTGTATAAGTAACCAATTCACCTTTTAAAATCATTTCCATTATGTGTCCATTGAAAATGTAACATATTTTAAATGACTGCTTAAAATTTACACATTATTAATTTAGTATATAGTAGAGTCTTTATATTGTTTCATTCATATGCATTTATTATCAGAAATATAATAAATATTTATAAGTACAATTCTTGCTGATGGGAAATATTGATAATATTTTTAAGACATTCCTTTCTTTAGTCTGTCATATTTAAGATGCACATACTTTAGTTCCAAGCTTCAGCTCCAAGACCTATGTAGCAAATAAATAGTTTTTATCTGATCTTTCTTTAGCTGCATTTATTAGGATTCAGAATTGGAATATTCTGAAATGTCTTGTATCTATGACAGCCATTCTCTACCCTGACTGCCTCAGAATTCACCTGGTCAGAGTCTCAATTCATCTTTTCCTATTCCCATCATTTCATTGCTATAGTAGACTGACAGATTCATTTTATCTAGATATATGCAAATTTGGTGAAATGGACTGACTGAAGGGATCTAGCGACTTCTATGTACCACCGAAGAACCCATCCCAAGTAGCGTTCAATGTCATGATTCACTGAGAGCTTGGGCTGCTCGTGAAAGGGGTAAAGCCTAAGATGACATTTTTAACAATATTTCCAGGAGAACAGATGCTGCAAGGGAATATTGAAATCAGTGTCTCCGAATTCATTCTCAGTGGACTGAGCATGATGGGCAGGATGCTCTATTCTATTTAGGAGATAGAATCAACAGGGCTCAAGAATCAATAGATTATGTGGGTTGAGGGTCAAAAGCGATGTCCACGATAACTTTTAGACTTTTGATACATTTTCCTGAGGAAATTACCTAAAAGAATTTACCATTAGATGCTGAAATAGAGCCCACGTGTTTTTATAACATGCTATTTACTACACTGCAACTTATCACAATTTAAAATGTTGGGGACAATGAGTGCTACTACCTTATCGAGGCATTAGCCTTCTGGAAGAATTCAGATAGTTTCCTAAAGAAAACATACCAAGTGAGGGAGTGACAGGAGCCTCTTCCAGAGCCAGGAGTAATAAACACAGGTGAGTCAGGTAATAAACACAGAGTTCAACTAATGACGACAGGGTACCATATCTATCACGATAGGGCCGTCATCTCACCCACATACAGTTCACTGCTGGGAGCTGCATCGCAGATTCCGACTACAGCAAAGAGTTCTCAAAGCTTTAGTCTCAGCTCTTTTAAAATCTTAAAAATTCTTGTGTTTCCTACTCCAGAGTTTCTGTTTGTATAGATTATCTCTCTTCATATTTCTTACATTTAACATGTTTAAATTAAAATTAAAATTGAAAAAACCCCACAAAGATTGCACCATATTTCTCAAAGCTGAGGTCAAAAATAAAATAAATAAGATAAAAGAAGCAGATTACATTTATCAGTCAAAGAAGCGAGGTGTCCACACGGAAGAAACAAAGAGTAGCGATGAACTTGGTTTTGCCCTATATGGGGAGAAAAAACTGTAGTTCTTCTCTTAATGGAACGGAACTCAGGAGCTGCCAGAACAGATGGGCAGAGCACAGTGTGGGGAGAGAGTGCAGAGCCCCGGTGCCCCCTCCACATGCACTTCTCCTAGCAGTTCTGGGTGTTACCGACCTAGAAACTTCCCAAACCCCACACTTGCAGGATTTTATCAAGGCTTCATCACCGGTAGGATCAATTACTGACTCTATTTTCATCCTTTCTCCTTTCTCAAGAGAATGGGGGTGGAGCTGAAAGTCCCAACTTCTGGTCCTCCATCTAGGAGCCCCCTTTCCGCACCCCTCCTCAGTTGCCTAATTAGAACAAAAGACACTCCTATTATCCAGGAAACCACAAAGGTTTCAGGAGCCCTGTGTCAGGAACCAAGATCAAAGGCCAAATATCACTTAGGGAATTACAAGGGTTTTTCCCAAGAACTAGAGGCAGAGAACCAATATATATATATTTTCTTATTATTTTATAATAAACCAGTAATCTACTAAGTAAAATATTTCTCTCATTCTGTGAGCTGCTATAGCCAATAAATTGAACCCATGGAGGGGGCCTTGGGAACCTCTGATTTACAGCCAGTAGGTCAGAAACACAGGTGACAATGTGGACTTGGAACTGGCATCTGAAGGCTGAGAGGTCTTATAGGCCTGACTCCCTAACCTGTCTGGCTGATCTCCAGGTAGATAGGGTCAGATAGAGTTGAACTGTAGGACACCCAGTGGGTGTCCTGAAAATTAATTAGTGTGGAATGCCACCCCCACATTAGAATTGTTACCAGAACCTACATATTTGGTTTTGCCTAATCTTAGTACTAGAAACTTAATTTCTGGATATCAATTTATGAAAAATAGCCAAAAAGTATTATTGCTTTATCAGAAATCTATAAAACTACAAAAGATTTGCTTTTGAGGGCAACACCCATTCCTCCTGTAAATATATATTTGCTGATGTGTATTATATGGTATAGATGATAGGTAAGTAGATGATAGGTAGGTAGATAGATAGATAGATAGATAGATAGATAGATAGATAGAGGTGCTCGCTTTGGCAGCACATATACTAAAAATTGGATGGATAGAGAGATAGATAGATAGAAAATACATAGATAGATAGATGATAGATACTCTGGAGATTTACTAGTGAGGAAAAGCAACAAATGTTTGACTTTACAAGACACACTCTAGCTGAAGAGACAGACATTAAACTAATAATCACAAAAATAAATACATAATTATTATAGTGGTCATGAATTCTGAGAGATATACTCTGGGATGAGAAGTGGAATTTTCCACCTTATAGAGCATTTCAACATTATCATATACACCAGATGGCAGATAAAACTTAAGGAGGCACCACTCTCAATTCTGAATTCTTACTTATCTGAGCGACAATAGACAAGCCTTAGCCAGACAGTTGTTCTTTGCCTATCTGGATTCCACTTTTGTTTTCCACCTTTCTGTTAACATTCTGCTTTATTATTCATGTTACTTTTTTACCCCTTCCTATCTGTGACTTGCTTTGGGCAGGGCTCATATTTTTAGTTTTATAACTAGCTAATTTTGTATCTTGGAATAAAAGCTTTATCTGACACAAAGGCTCCCGGTGGGCTAAATTGCACAAATGTTTTCCACTCTAAACAAAGATTTGGAGAAGAGAAACCTTCACCACATTCTATTTTTGTGTCCATGAATATATTCAGTGGTTCCGGATCCTAGTTTCCTAAAAAATTATCAATTGCTTTATATACTCTTATCTATATTCAGAAAGAACAAATGGAATATAGAGTTATAAATTACATTTCTATCATGTAGTAGTGATGGGATCTTAAAATTTTTGAGATACGTGAAAAATTATTACAGTTAATGATAATGAGTAGACAGAACCTTTTAAGATGTATTCATTTCTCTATTGAAAGTTATATTGAGTTTAGATTTCTCATATACAGAGAATTGCCATTTTTCCTGACATATTAACAATATCGCCAATGACATTTCATTTAGTCCTTAACTAACTGTATGTAAAGGTATTTTCCCCCTTTTTTAAAAATTTTAATTCCACTTAGGTAACATCCATGTTCTAATAGTTCCAAGGATACAGGGCAGTGATCCAGTGTCTCCAGACATCTCCCATTCTCATCAGGACACGTGCACTCGATCTCCACACCTATTTCACCCATCTCTCCACCCACGTCCCCTCTAGGTAACCATCAGATTGTTCTCTGTAGTTAAGAGTCTGTTTGTATATACATGTATTGAGTATGTTTTCTGAGTCATTGAGAGATGATGCCAGGGAACGTTTGTGGACCAGGGGGTAACATCACTGAAGGAAAGAAACAAATCCAAAGAGCCATTGTCAAAATAGGCACTGCTATGGACAACTGGGGTTTAATCCTCACTGGGGTCTTCTGAGGTGCAAGAGTAGGTTCTTATCCATGAGTTCCCCTGTCAGCATTCAACTACCTCACCTTCTCAGATTTGCCCACAATAGAATAGATGGGCAGATCCCTGCAGGCAAAATGGTGGCAGCCAGAGGCCAAGGAGGTGAGGAAGTGAGCTAAACAGGCTGCTGTGTCTGAACTGAGGTGCCACAGGGGGTAGCCATAGCAACAGCAGAGGCTCAAGTCATGAACTCACAGGTCAGCTCCTGAGTTCCAGCCCCACATCTGGCTTACTGCTGTCAGAGGAGAGCTCACTTTGGACTTCAGATTCTCTATCTCCCTCTCTCTCTGCCTCTCCCCCACTCACACTTTCTCAAAAATGAATAAACATTAAAAACAAAACAAACAAACAAAAAAACCCCAACAAACAAAAGAACCTTGGTTCAATCTGAGGGGAAAAGCTTGTGTTTGGTCAGCAGTGAAGTTAGCCCTCCACTATCTTCAACAGTCTTCCAAATTCTCCTTTACTTCACCCGTCCTGCTCTGCTGGACCCAGGAAGATGATTATATGGTCTCCCATTTTGGTGGAAACACTGTTCTTGATGAGGTCTAGAGTTGAGATGGAAGAGGAAATACCATTGATCTTTTTTTGGCATAGATGTTCAAGGACTTGGTCTCAACCCCTTACAAGGACTGGCAAGTAATTCACACTAAGTCAGAGAGAAGAGCAAAAACTTCTGCTCAAGAAATATGAGTCTCTTTTTCACCAAACTAATAATGGAAGTGGAACTGTTTTTAACAGTCTGAGAAATCCTTTCTCTTAATTATCTGATTAATGATGACGATTTCATCTCATACTTTCACTACCTATTGAAAATGTAAACATTTCTGTTAACTTGCTTTACATTTGGTGATGATTCTGTATTTGTCTAAAATAATTATTACTAAACTGTGAAAATTTTGATGTCAAGAAATTTAACTTTGTGCTTATTAAATTTAATGCATTTTAAAATCTATAGGTTTATTTACATTTCTTATTTTTATTTATATGTGTATTTATTTATTCATTTATTTATTTATTTATTTTTAGAGACAGGGAGAGCTCAGGAGTGGGAGGGGGGGAGAGAGAGAAAGAGAGAATCCCAAGCAGGCTTCACGCTCAGTGCAAAGCATGACACAGGCTCAATCCCACAACCCTGGGATCCTGACCTGAGCTGAGGGTAAGAGTTGGACGTTTATCCAACTGAGCTTTCAGACCGCTTCCATTTCTTAATTGTTACTTTAGTTCAGGACCTTCATACATGAAATTTCCTAGCTTTGAACCCTTCCTCCAACCAAACGCTCACTATGTCTCCTAATTACTACTCATTTATATTTCAAATCAGGGAAGATTTCTAACAAAGGTGCCCACACCACCAATAAAAACTAGTTTCCCTATACTTCTCTTTATTGTAAATAAGCATTAGCTTTTACATTTTTGATTAATGTTTCCCCTACTAGTGTGAATTCTATGAGAGCACTGTATATTCCATTCTAAGCACAGTACCTGGAATTTCTTAAGTATTGGTTGAATCCAATAATTAAAATGCAATATACTAAAATATGACAATGTGAATTCTCTTTAAGCATTTAATTTTAATTCATTTTATAAAATCAAAATGATACTTATTTTTGGTATATAGGCAGACCCATTAAGTAAACAACTCAAGGCACTTTCTACATGTTCTTATGTTTATTTTTTATTTAGTATATTTATTAATGTTAATTGTAATTATGTTTGCCATACAGTGCCATTCACTGCTGCAATAAGTTTGGTTTCAAAGTTGGATTGATGAAATAGGATAGTATCTGATAAGGTGACAGGATGTATGTTTTTAAATTTTCACATTTGTTTTTACAAAGGATTAGAAGAGAGTATCATCCTCAAATAAACAGCTTTCTAAAAAGCACGGTAGGTGACAGTAATCTGTCTACAGATTGTAGAGACCTACAATTACACCTCCATGTATCTCTGGTGATCATTAATTATAAAGATGACATTCTGGAGGTCAATACAGGTGGTTGACAATTGAACCATACTTGACAAACTGCTTAGGATGAGGCGACGACATTCAAATTAAAATCTATACTTGAATACCATATGACAAAGCATCATTCATAAGTGGTGTAACAGGTCTTTTAGGGTGATTCTAGTGATTGGTGGTTGGAACTGGAGAAGAGAGCACTATCACTTCTGGAAACACTGTCAATGATGCATGGCCCCTGAGGAAAGACAGCAACATTTCTGGATTCCAATGTCTTATTCGTGAAAACAAATGAATAGTTCTTATCAACGAGGCTAAATTCAATGCTTAAATGAATTAATCATCATAAAGTCCTTAGAATGAAGCTGACTACTTAGTAAGTACCATATATTATAGCAAATAACACACAAATTGTTTGTCTTTTTCAGGAGTGGAATATCATGGACACATTTGTAAACCTGAGTGAACTCATCACAAGGGAGAAATGGTATATTTGCCTGAGTTAACAGACTCTCTAAACAATGACATTTAGCTTATCACAAGGGAAATTGGCCTGGGAAGTAAAGAACAAATGTATTTTGAGGTTTGCACATGTATCAGACAAAGTGCAGGAAGTACACTTCCAAATGTTTCCAAATGTTTCTATTTCCCCTATCTTACCTCCCTAGAATACTGTAAATTTGTAGTCATTAAGTTGATTTTCAGAAGTAAATTAAACTAGATTTTGGAAAATCTTGAAATGATATTGAAGACTAATAATGTGATTAGGTTTATATTAAAGGGTTATACAGAGATAGAACGAGAGAGAAGAAGCGTTAAATATTATTTTATATGTATTTATATGTATATTTAAATGACATCCTTGTCTTTTGAACCATGCATCTTGCAACTTAATGGTCTAGCTCCATACAGGGTACCACAGCACTAGGAGTTGGAAGGGAGGTCATCTTTCATTCGAATAACAATCTGAAGTGATTTTTCTGTCAAAATATTTCCCCCATCATGACGAGGTTACTGAGATAAGATCCAACATTACGAGAAACTGAATTCCCTGTATAATCTCAGCTGACAAAATGAAAGGTGATTTTGCCAATTGCCTTTTACAACTCTAATTTTCCAAAAGAGGATTTAGTTCATTTATATTTTATTTGAATAAATACTTTTTGAAATTTTCTTAAATGAGAAACAGTTTATAAGCTATGTTAAGTCTTAGAGAAAACACTCTTCAGTGCTCAAGGGAGAGTATGATTTACAACAGTTGCAACAAAACCACACAAGTCATTGTAGATGAAAGTACAAATCAATAGTCCAGAAATTGGCACTGACATTGTATGGGAAAGAAATCAACTTCTTTTAATCTGAAAAACAGGCATAGCAGTCAAACAGTGTGGGGAAGACCAGGAGAATTTAGAAAGAGAAAGATTCTTGAAATGTGTTTGTTCTCATCAGGCGTCACCATGAGCTTCAGCAGTGGTGACAATAGCAATTAACAGCGGTGTTTGTCACTTATCTTCAGTTGAAGATGAGAAAGAAGAGGCTCTGAGCAGTTACCACTACCTACAACCAGACAGCCTTAAGTAGCAAAGGCAAGATTAAAACCCATGTAACTCCACAGCTTTTAGGCACTACTGCATTCAAAAAGCAGGTGGAGAGACTGGCCATAGATATACATCCCCCACATGACAAGACTGTAGGAAAGGACAAACATGTTGGTAAGCTCCACTTGTGTAAGAGCAAATTCCCCAGCTGGCAAGTTCCTACGAATTCTTCTTTCTTTCTTCCTCCTTTCTTTCTTCCTTCCTTCTTTCCTTCCTTCCTTCCTTCGTTCCTTCCTTTTCTTTTCTTTTTTTTAAAGAGACAACTGGAGTGGGAGGAGGGCAGAGGTGGGACAGAGAAAGAGGGAGAGGGAGAGAGAGAAGCCTGAAGCAGGCCTTGATCCCATGACCACGGTTTTTCTTCAGCAGCACTTTTTTGAACCCTGTAGACGCGAGAAGAGCAGGCGCTTGGATGTAACGTAGATATAACGTTTTGAGGGATGCAGCATGATAGAAGGGAAACATAGAAGCAATTTAACAGAATCTGATTCAATGTTGGGTTAAAAAATGAAATTGTACAGCCACGTATAAGAAAGAAATCGTTAATATGGAACAAAAGTGTTCATTGTACTGGAGTGCCAGTTTGTTTACAGGTGTCATGAGTCTAATAATTGTAAGGGACTGTGAAAATAACAGAATCGGCAGAGAATAGATACTAGGGAACACTTCCAGATGTTAACAGACATGACAGCTCTAACTGTGCCCATGGCATGGTGTGGATGGGTTCAGTTTAGATACATGTCACAGGAGACAAGGATGCCAAGAAATTGAGAGACTAAGCCTTTTTAAAGTGTGATGGGCATGGATGTTAAATCTCCCAGAATGAAAAAATATCTGGGTGGAAAGAAAAGCAAAGATGTCATTACTAAGGCTTTGTCAGTGAGAGGTGATAAGAGACCTCAGGTTTGAGATATGACATTCAACTGGATAAGCAGACACTAGGTTCAAATAAAGACAAAGAGAGATGCAGAGAATGTAGTTTCTGACTTCCTTCACTTTCCTGGGTCCACAGAGAAGTAAGGCCACAAAATACTAGTAATGTTGAGAACAGAACCTTTTATGGGGCCTGAGAAGAGACGATGTTGACTCCGAGATGAAAAAGAACAGTGATTATGTCAGAATAATTGAGCTTGTTGTAATTTGTTTTTGTTTGGAAAAGGATTTACCTATATATTAACAGCAAAATGCTCTTTTATCAAAGAGAGGAACAATGCTTGGATCTTCCCTAATGGACTGACAGTTCATAAGTAAGAGAGGTGTGATGGTTCTCATCTTTTATTTTTCAATAATAAAACCTGGCAACTTTCTTGACAAGGAGAGGGGGAAGTAAATATTTGAATAAATAAATGAGTGAATGAAAAGCTTGTTCATTGAGTGTTTTTCCTCATTTTTATGATAATGATGAGTGGGGCAATGCATGTGCCTGTACTAATTGACAACATAGGATATAAGAGAGTGTGGGGAAAGTTTCATTCAAAAGAATTTATAATTTATATCAAAAAAATAAAATATTTTATCTTTTAGGTCTCTTTGCCAAAATATTTACTTAAAATGAATTTCCAGTATCACAGGTTACTGAGAGACAGAGAGAGAGAGAGAGAGAACAAAAACAAAAGCAAAACAAAACTTGTATAGCCATTATGAAAAACAATTTGCAGAATCCTCACAAAAGTAAAAGCAGAACTAGCATATGACTCAGCATTTACAATTGTGGGGATACGTTAAAAGAAAATGAAAATATCCCATGTTCATAGCAGCTATTTACAATAGCACAACAGAAACTACCTAAATGTTCATCAATAGATGATTTGATAAAGAAGCTGTTGTATGTATAGAGAAGGCAAGTGACTCATGTCAGCCAGTGGTGCTGTTTCTAGGACCAGCTGTTGCAGAAACCAGCATAGGCTGATGACACCCAGAACTGACAAGCAGCAGAAACAGAGGGGGCCTGCAAAAGCTGAAGACCAATTCAATTACTTTAAAAAGAGAAGATTTTGGGGGCGCCTGGGTGGCTCAGTCGGCTAAGCGTCCAACTCTTAACTGCCATGATTTTTGGCTCAGGTCATGATCTCATGGTTCATGAGATCAAGCTGATGGTGTGGAGCCTCCTTGGGATTCTCTCTCTCCCTCACTCTTTGCCCCACCCCCTCAAAATAACTAAACTTTAAAAAAGTGAGGGGACTCTTGCAGCAAAATGTCAGACTCTCCAGACACTGACCCTTTCATATCTAACGGATGCATCAGGGGGTATAGCTCAGGGATAGAGCATTTGACTGCAGATCATATCTAACGGATGCGGTTTGGGGGTGACAGTGGAATTCATGGGGATCTGGAGTCGACGACCAATAAAGAATTCTTGACGATGTCTTTGGTGCAAAAAGGTGATTTTATTAAAGAGCAGGGACAGGACCTGTGGGCAGAAAGAGCTGCCCCAGGACCAGGAGGAGAGACCAGTTATATACTATGGAGTTGAAGGGAGGTAAAGTTCAGGGGAACTTTCCAGTGAGATTTTTATATGCTAAAGAAGACTCCCAGGATTGTAGAGGCCTCACTGTTGTCAAGCTGAGTCTGTCTTCCCTCTAGCAAAGCATTAGCATTAAGTCATTAGGGAGTTCCTGGAGAAAAATCCTGCTGCCATCCTCAAGTATCTGTCATCAGGCTGCAGGTTATAAGGAAATTGACTTCTATCTGCTGTTTCCTTCTGCTTCACTATGGAGGCGTGATGTTGGGGCTCCAGAAAAGGAGTCTATAGGTTTCTGGAGATTAGCCTATTGATAAGAGCGCCTTTTTCTTGGAATTTACTAAGTTATTTGTAAATAGATGGAGACTCAGGTCCTGCAGGGATTTGCACTCTATTGGTTAACCCTTTGTTTCCCCCCTTCCCATGTTCTTGAGCAGCTAGGATGGGGAATAGTACACATGTCCCACCTGGGTGGGGAAGGGGGAGTGTTGGCAGACTGTCAGCTAGCCTTACACTCCCGCATCAGAACCACATCAAAAGGTGCTCTGCCCTCCTGATCTCTGAACAAAATACAGACCCTCCATTGGTTGAATGTAATAGGCAGCACATGCAGAGAGCTGATCTGCACAAGACCAAGTCATCATCTTGATTGTAAGCTCATAGCCTGACTTTGAGTTTGGTTCCTTAACTTTCTGCCCCCTGTGGTAACCTGTTTGGTGTGTGACTTCGTTTTGTGCCTCACTTTCTGTGAGGTGCATGAATCCGAGCTAAACGCATAATGAAATATCATTGAGTTTGGAATCCTAAACCGGCTTCACAATTGTGTTAATCTAGCTCTATGGTTGAATAAAGCTGACATTGTGGGAAGACACAACTCATGCGTGTGTCTTCATTACGTGTTGGCAACAATATACAATGGAATATTATTGGGGCCAAAAAAAATGAGGAAACCCTACCATTTGCAACAACATGGATAGACCTTGAAGGCATTAACTAAGTGAAATAAGTCAGAGAAAGGCAAATACTGTATTACCTCATTTATATGTAGAATTTAAACACGCCTGCACGTGCACACACACATAGACACAGACCTCATAGAAAAAGAGATCAGATTTGCTGTCACCAGATGTGGGATGGTGAAACGAGGAAATGGAGGAAGGTGGGCAAAATGTACAAACTTCCATTTGTAAGACAAATAAGTGGCAGGAATATAATGTACAACAGATGTAAGGATGCAGGTCTGAATCAAACTGACTCCATGACAGGCTTCAAGTTTCCCCTCTGACCTTGGAGGCTTAAGTGTTGGTTTCTCAGAATCATTAGACAATAAAAGGGCACAGATTGCTCAACCAGGGACCACCCTAGTAACACCCAATCAGAAGCGGCCAGTTAAAGTGCTTAACACTCCTAAGGGCAGGCCTAGAGAAAGAAGCTGCAGATAATTACTTATTGCTTAAGGCTAGTCACACCCTACGTGAGGGTCCTGGGTCCTGGGTCTACTCTGTAATTGGTTAGTACTCTAAATGTTGTGATTGGGTCCTGCCAAAACACTCTGGACAATGTGTATGGTTAAAGTTACTGCCAATAATATTAGGCGATAATGATTGGATCACTATAACTGTGTCACAATTTCCTGTAACTCCCCCTTCCCAAAACCCATAAAGGCCTTACCCCGCCTTTGTTCGAGGCTCTCAGCACGGATCCACTGCCTTGGTGAAGTCTGTGAGACCGAGTTTAGGCCCGGCAAGCCTAAGCCCATAATAAAGCCCTTTGCTTTTGCATGCGTAACTTGGTCTCCCTGGTGGTCTCTGGTTTTGGGGAATGATATTGAAGTCTGGGCATAACACAGGGTGACGAGAGCAAGCACTGTTCTGTGCTACACAGGAAAGTCATCACGAGGATCAATCCCGAGTTCTCATCACAAGGAGAATTTTTTTCTTGACTGCTTTCCTTTCTCTGTATTGTATCTATATAAATGATGATGTCAGCTGAGCCTATTGTGATCATCATGTCACAACAGATAGAAAACCTACCATCATATTGTACCCCTTAAGTTTATACAGGCATGTGTGTCAATGATTTCTCAAAAAAATCTGGGAAGAAACCTCAATACTTCTTATTCAAGTTTTTCAGAAAAATGACTGCCTCTCTGCTTATGATTTTTTTGAAAAAGAATAAAAAGAAGGATCATTTTTCTTCTTGAAGCCCAAATAGCTGAGACTTTGGTATTTATTGTGTCCTCAGGCTTCTCCAAGCCTATATTCACTGGAAACTTGTATAAAAAGAAGAAAAGACAGAGCTCTAATTTGTATCAGTGTTAAGTACTTTGATATATCACCTTCAAGTCTGATTTCCTTTTTAAGGGAGAGAAGTCAGAGAAAAATCAAATGGGCACCTTAAATACGGGGTGATTAAGAAAAAAAAATAAAAGAGAGTGAGTTACAGTTGACCAAACTGCTGCAGGGTATTCAATTTGCATTCCAGAGGATTCCTTAAAGGAGCCTTTGTTAACAGATGACTGACATAGATTTGCATTTAATTTCCTTGGAGGTACAGAAAATCCTAAACCATGGTTATTTTAGAATGTGGTGATTGATCAATTAATAATTGAATTCACAAAGACAAGACACAATCTTAGTTCACTGGAATACTCAATGAACAGTTAAAACATTTTTTTCCAGTGGGTTTTTAAATGTTATTGTCAATGAGTCACACTAGCATAGGGCTAAGGGCTTTCACAAGAACATTTTAGTGTACAATTGACTATCAGGATGTGAAAGCTGACGGAAACAATGATCGTCTTTTGAACAAATAAAATAAAAACATAACATAATCAAAACCTCTATATTTTGCCATAGAGAAATAATCTATATTGAGAGATTTGATATGTTAACAAAATGATGACTGGGGATTTTAGAACAGTTGTATGTATGGATTTGCAGGAACTTTACATCCATACATGCAGTATTATTCTTCATCCTTGAGTGGAAAAGGCAGTGCATTCTATAAATGAGCCTTCCAGGGGCGCCTGGGTGACTCATTCAGTTAAGAGGCCGACGTTGGCTCAGGTCATGATCTCAAGGTTCGTGAGTTTGAACCCTGAGTTGGGCTCTGAGCTGATAGTGTAGAGCCTGGAGCCTGCTTCGGATTCTGTGTCTCCCTCTCTGCCCTCCCCTGCTCACATTCTGTCTCTCTGTCTCTCAAAAATAAATAAGTGTTAATAAAATGAGTCTTCCACCCTGGCAAGCTCTAGTGGAGGAACCTTAATGGGAATCATTCTTACATGTTTTGTTGGCTGTACCACTACACATGCATACACTTTTTTGGTCATCTTTTGTTGTTTTCATTCATTTGTATCTCATGTTTTACTCCTGTCTTCTCTTAAATTATTCTTATTTTATTTTCCTTTTATTTTCTAATGACTTCATTCTCTTAAGATTTAAAAATCTCAAGGTTAAGTGGTAGTCTTTATTCTCCTTATATATTCGAGGAGCTTAAAAGTGCCCTTCTTATCAATAACAATGCTAAGGGAAAATCTCCAGTCCAGGTAAGGAGACACACCAGAAGCAATCAGTCTGCCATAACACGATAAGGTATGGCCATTTTGTAAGAGTTCTTTTACTTTTGACAAAACCTTCCTACCACCCTAAACACATCATCTTGGAACTCTATCCTACTTTCTAGTACTGTGATGAGTTTAAACTAATGCTTTAACCTGATGGATTATCTGAGGTTCACTCCATGTATTTATCAACCCATTTTTTTAATGTGCAGTTTCTGTGCAAAAAAAAATAAATCATAGACATTCATTAAGCTTATTTTCTAATGTGAGAGAGTGATAAAAATCACATGAACACAAGCATAGTCATAAATGCAGATATAATTTGCTGTAAATAGTAAAAAGGGAAGGAAGAAAAGGAAAGGAAAGAAAACGAAACGAAACAAAATGAAACAAAACAAAAAAGAAAATGGCTTAATAAAGCCAAACACAGAGTTGAAGATCAACTCGGAATCATTGGTTGTCCTCTGATATGGGCATTTGCACCTGGAGCAGGATTGTTTGAACACATCCGAGATCTAAATTACACAATTTATATGACACTTTAGTAATCATTTATGCCTCTGAAGAGGCAGTATTTTTTCTATGCTACTTTAACTTAATTATTTGAGCACAACAAAGTTGCATTTGGGATCATCTAATTGGGATGCATAGTTTTATAACCATTTCGTTTTGATGCGTTTACAGAATAATTTGTAATGACTAAAGAGAATTTATAATATGCAACCTGTAAAACAGTTTATTTAAGAATAAATGAAAATATAAGTCACTGTCTAGTATGGTTTCAGACTCTCATTTTCTATTATAATGTAATAAAACCCTGTCATGAGAGAGACCACCTATTTTAATAAATTTTGATTTTTTTTAATGATCTCCTCAGCCTAAAAGAAAAAAAAATCACAGGGTAGCATGAGAAATATTCATTTTCAAGAAAAAACAATAGTCATAAATGCCAAATCTCTGAGCTGTATTATGAAAGGAAAACATAAAAAAACAATGGCATAGAATGATTACCTTAGAAACAGTTCTTTCAAATCTAAAATGAAGTGACATGAAGGAAAAAGAAGAAAATATATCACGAATTACTTGAAGGATAACAGAGTACGAGGGAAAAACGAGTCATTTGTATTTCACTTCTGCCTTCACTCAAGCTGGGCAGTGCCTGGAACAATTGCAGAGAACATACGGTGGTCAGACGCCAGATCATTCCAGAACGGTTTAGTGCACCGCATTCTCTATAACCTTCATCACAAAGGATGTATGAAGTACCGCCTTGGCCAAGGTCATCAGTGCACAACTGTGAAAGCGCTGTGGCAGACTTGTTACTCACTGAGATCCTTTGGCGAAAAAAGACAGATACTGTAGGGAAGATCCTTGCTGCCCACCACAATGAGAGGGCGTGAACAAATGCCTTATTTGTTTTCAGTATTTTTCAAATGAATGCTTACTTAAAAGTTGTGTATGAAAATAATTCTGATTTATTGAGCTGTTCTTTGCTAAGCACAGTGCTAAAGGCTTGTCCCTTACTGACTTATTTAATCTCTAAAAGAACCCTGAGAGGTATTACTACTTCCTGTTTGTTTTTTCATTAGTGTAGAAGGCTTAATGTTTTAAATGAAGTCATTTGTTAGTTCCCTGACAAAGCCTAAAAAAAAAAAATGAGTGTGGGTGGGAAAAGACTACAATTCCCAGGCATTTCATAGCTCCGACTCCAGATACTTACTCCTCAAATACTGAGAAGTGGCAATGACCAACTCCGTATTTAAATGTGGAGGTTACAGTACTTTCCTTTCAGGTGAAGCTCACCCAAAAGCTCCTATTTTGGTTTCCCTGTTACCAAGTCCACGCTGTCCCAGTGTGAAGATATAATAAATGCAATTTTGCTGGTTATAAATCAGTTAGATTGATAAGTACACTTAAAAGGGAAAATGGAAATCATCAAAGGGAAAAATGGAACCACCTCATAATTTTAATTTATGTCTGGTGTACTTTTAATTGAGCCAACACAATTCACTCAGTATCTATGTAGGCAGCCAAAATAATTTTAAAGTGTTATGGTATTCTTAGAAAACCAATAAAAAATATCTGAGTCTAAATTATTTTCTCCTCTCCTCTTTGTTAATATCTTTGTTTTAATTCTGAAGTTTGGGGGACTTCATAGTTTTTCTTCTAGAGGAAGAGATTCACTAGTTTCCCAAGCAAATTGCTCCACATAGCAAATATAATTTTACCTGCCTAATATTTAATAATCAGATATGTGAGCATACTGTAAGCATACTTTGTGGTTAATGTTAGATTTATTCTGCACATTTGGAAATTAAACACCTGTATCATTCTCCTGGTCACTGGAGTCATATGTTTCTGTGATCTTCCAAAAGAAAATAATGAAGGAAGGAAGGAAAGAAGAGAAAGAGGATGGAGGGATGAATAAATGAAGGAAAGGAGAGAACATTTTTCAAAGCCATTATACCAAAAAAAAAAAAAAACACAGATTACTGTCTTTTACTCAGGTTTTTTTTTCCAAGAACAGAATGCAAGACTGTCACATGGTAACTGCATAATACTGGACTTGCTCAAAAAAGCAAATGTCAGAGCTACTAAAAGCAACCTGGAAGTCGGTCGTCATCAGAAACTCTGTCTTACAGAGAGAGATACACTGGCCACGTGTAGAATATATTCAGAAAGATGACGATTAAAATTAGCCCACACTCACAAAGTCTTTCCTGTAGAGCAAAAAAGTCTATATCTCTAAGCAACCAATGCTTATCCAGAAGAAAATCAGACTTTTCTTTTATTACCATGGAATGACTTATATAATTTCAGGTTAGTTTTGAAGTTATGGAGTTTTTTACTTTTTAATCAATATCTAACCCAACAGAATAAAACGCACCTTATTAAAAACATAAAACTGAGGGATTAAGCCTAATAATTAAGTGTACCAGACACATAATTTGACACTGAAGTTATAGGTTGACACTGTGTTAACATTTATGAAATATTGTTGCAAAATGCAAATTAGTTCTTGAGAGGTGAACAATTTTCCCACTGAATTACCTCACATTTAAGAAATGATATATCCACATAAATCCAATCCCGTTGTAAATTTATTTAGAATCAATTAAATCAAGTAAGTCATAAGTTGGTCAAACTACATGTCAAATTCCCATTACCCATTCTTTTTGATCAAATATACAGAAAGTAATCTAAAACAAAGAAAGAAAGTTGAATCATATATTTAATAAGAAAATGATTTTTTAATGTTTATTTTTGAGAAAGAAATGGAGAGTGAGTGGGGAAGGGTCAGAGAGAGAGAGGAAGACACAGAATCTGAAGCAGGCTCCAAGCTCTGAGCTGTCAGCACAGAGCCTGACTTGGGGTTTGAACCACGAAACATGAGCTCATGACCTGGGCCGAAGTCAGACACTCAACCATCTAAGCCATCCACGAGCCTCAGGAAAATGATTTTTTTAAGTTTATTTATTTCTTATGAGGGAGACAGAGAAATTATGAGTGGGGGAGGCACAGAGGCAGAGGAGAATCTCAAGCATGGTCTGCACTTCTTGCACAGAGCCTGATAGAGGTCTCAAAGCCACAAAACTGTGCGATCACAACCAGAGCTGAAATATCTGATGCTTAACCAACTGAGCCCCCCAGGCACCCTAGAAAATAATTTTGTTTAAAATAAAGATAATGATTAACTACAGCATTAAAATTAGCTTTAACTTGGTCTTAATGTTTTATTTAAGATTTAAAAGATACATATAAACTGAAATTCCCAATTGTTCTATCCCTAAGATGTAGCTCCCTAAGAGCTATTTTATTGGGTTGGATATCTATTTATAACATAGTCTAAAATCTTACCTGCCTGACCACAAAAAATTTGTGTTCCTTATTGAATCATTCCCCATCCAGAAAATTTCTGAAGTTGTCAGAGAGCATTTCTGCAAATCCATCCTGATTGTCATCCGTCACCTTTAATTGAACATAGTTTCCCTGTGTCTTTGTTTAGGTTTATTCCTAGTTATCTTATCATTTTTGGTCCAATTGTACAGAAAAATAAATTCAAAATGGATAAAAGACCTAAATGTGAGACAGGAAACCATCAAAATCCTGGAGGAAAACACAGTCAGGACCTCTTTGATAAAGGCGGTAGCAAATTCTTACCAGATATGCCTCATGAGACAAGAACTACAAAAGTAAAAATGAACTATCAGGACTTCATCAAAATAAAAAGCTTATGCACAGTGAAAGAAACAATAAACCAAACTATAATAAGGCAACCTTCAAAATGGGAGAAGATATTTGCAAGTGACATATCTGATAAAAGGTCAGTATCCAAAATTTATAAAGAACTTATTAATGTGATGCGTGGGTGGCTCAGTCAGTAAAGCGTCCAACTTCAGCTCAGGTCATAATCTCATGTCTCATGGGTTCAAACCCTGTGTCTGCTCTGGATTCTGTGCCCCTCTCCCCACTGTCTATCCCTCCCCAACTTGTTCTCTCTCTTGAAAATAAATAAATAAACTTAAAAAAGAAGAATTTATCAAACTCAACACCCAAAAACAAATAATCCACTTAAACATGGGCAGAAGACATGAATAGACATTTTCCCAAAAAAGCCACACAGATGGTTAACAGACACATGAAAAAAATGCTCAGCATCAATCATCATCAGGGAAACACAAATCAAAACCACTAGGAGATACCACCTCACACCTGTCAGAATGGCTAGAATTAGCAACTCAGGCAACAACAGATGTTGGCAAGGATGTGGAGAGAGGGAAACCCTCTTGCACTGTTGGTTGGAATGCAAACAGGTACAGCTACTCTGAAAAACCATATGGAGGTTCCTCAAAGGTAAAAATAGAACTGCCCTGGGATCCAGCAATTGCACTATGAGTTATTTAATCAAAGGATACAAATATAATAATTCAAAGGGATACACGTACTCTGATGTTTGTAGCATCACCGATAACCAAATTATGGAAAAAGCCCAAATGTCCATTAACTGATAAATGGATAAAGAAGATGTGCTGTGTATATTCAATGAAATATTACTCATCCATCAAAAAGAATGAAATCTTGCCATTTTCAATGATGTGGATGGAGCTAGTGTATTATGCTAAGTGAAATAAGTCAATCAGAGAAAGACAAATATCATATGACTTCACTCAGGTGGAATTTGAGAAACAAAGCAGATGAACATAGGGATACGTAAAGAGAGAGAGACAAACTGTAAGAGACTCTTTACTACAGAGAACAACCTGGGGGTTGATGGAGGGAGGCAGGTGGGGGGTGGGCTAGATGGATGAAGGGTACTTGTGGGCACTTGTGATGACCACTGGCTCTTGTGAGTGAGTGATGAATCTCTAAGTTCTATGTCTCAAACCAATATTACACTGTATGTTAATTAACTGGAATTTAAATAAAAACTTGAAGAAAACAATCTTCTGTGTTTTCTACATTCTATATCTTTTTCATAACAAATGCTATGGTTCTGCTCCCAGAAACTGTCCCCAAGCGTACATGGGAGCTGTCTCCTTTAATTCTCCAAAATATAGGCAACATGAGGTTGCATTAACCAGAAAATTTGAATAGTGATGTGAAAATAACACAAGATCAGTACAGTGCTTTAAAATTGAATTAAAAATAACAATTAATTTCATATTTAATAAGGATTGAACAAATTTTTCAAGGTGGTTTAAACAAATAGAACACATGACAGAAAATATAAAATATATCTCTTTAGCCATTGGGCCACTGGTTTTGTAGGTCTATGGTCCCTGATAGGAGAAACACATATGATGAATTATATGATTGGTCCAGCTTTCTGTTTGGAGGTAGTGTCCAAATATCAGAATGGGAATGGATATATGAACAGATCCTGGTGGTAATTTCTTTTGTCTTTTATTTCAATGTGCATTTTTGAGAGAGTGCAAGTGGGAGAGAGACAGAGAGGGAGGAGGACAGAGGATCCAAAGGATGTGCATTGACAGCAGAGAGCCCAAGGTGGGGCTTGAACTAAGAAATCACGAGATCATGACCTGAGCTTGTCAGATGCTCAATCCACTGAGCCACACAGGTGCCCCCTGGTAGTACTTTTTGTGGAGACAAAATTTGAAGCTGGAAGAGGTCAAATTGGCTAGAATTTGTGGGACAGAATATCAGAAAGAAGGGAGCTAGAGAGGAAGAGAAAGAGAGAGAGAGAGAGACAGAGATGCAGATAGAGGTTCACAGGGGGGACCCTTTATTGTTTGAACAAATATTTATGTGTACACGAATGAGAGAAAAATACTAACACTGAGGAAATAACTGGAATTCAAACATCTGAATTATTTTGTGGGTTGACCCGTAGCTAGAAATCGTCCCTGTTTGGACCACTCAGAATGTAATAAACCATGCAATTCATGGAGCATCGGGCAGGGTTCTCAGAGTATTTCATTTTAACAATAAAGCAACTTGGCCTTAGAATAAAGTCTGAATATTACCTAGTAAAGTGAAATAAATAAAGTGAAATATTACTGAATATTACCTAGTAAAGCATAAAGTGAAATTTGAAACGACAAAACTCATTTAATGGAACTTAAGTGTGAACCAGAACAAAGCCCCCAATACTAAAGGAATACAAGAAAATCTAGCACCATATATCATGTCTGACATTAAATAAAAAACAAACGAACAAAACAAAACTGTCAGACATGCAAAGAAACAGGAAAACATGGCATATAACAGAAGAAATTTCAACTATTAGAAATAACATGGATAAATAAGTTACCAACCAATCAACCAACAAAAAAAATGATGTTCAAAATACTTATTATAAACATGGTGTATATGTTCAAAATTCTCTAAGAATCATGAATATGAGGAGCACCTAGGTGGCTCATTCAGCTAAGTGTTGGACACTTGGTTTAAGCTCAGATCAGGTCATGATCTCATGAGTCATGAGTTCAAGCCCCATATCAGGCTCCATGCTGTCAGTGCAGAGCCTCCTTCTCTTTCTGGCCCTCTCCCACTTGTGCTGGCTCTCTCTCAAAATAAATAAATAAACTTAAAAGAGATCATGAATATGATGAAGAGGGAAAGAAAGGAGTGTATAAAAAAATCCAATGAGACTTCTAGAAATTATAATAATATCTGAAATATGAAGAGATTATCAGCACTTAGATACAACTGAAGAAATAGGAAAACAATAAAAAGTATTCAAAATGAAACACAGAGAGCAAACGCCTGAAAAATGAAATAGACAAGGATGATTGATTTGTGGAAAATATGAAGCCATCTTTCCTATGTGTGCCTTGAGTCTAGGGGAGCTAGGAGGAGAAGTAAACAAAAATATATATTATGGAGAAAGTACAGTCATTTTTTTTCAGATTTTATGAAAATTATAAGACCACAGATCCAAGCTCAATGAAGGCCACCAAAATCAAGCAAAAGCATAAAGAAATCTACATAATCCATTTTATATGCAGATTGTTGTCAACCAATATGACAAAAGCAACAAAACACAACAAAACAAAAAACAAACAACACAACAATAAAAACACCTCAAAATTAGGTACAGAGAATAGTAGTAGTAAGAATACCCATAATTTACTTGCCAGAAAGTTAACAAGACTGAAGACAATAAAGGAATATCTTTAAGTCACTGACAAAGAAAAACAAAAACAAGACAGAAACAAACAAATCCTTTCAACCCAAATTTCCACACACAGTGAAAAATATCTTCTAAAAATGTAGGTGCAGGGCACCTGGTGGCTCAGTCAGTTGAGTGTACAACTCTTGATTTTGGCTCAGGTCATGATCTCATGTTTGGTGGGTTTGAGCCCCAAGTCACACTCAGTGCTGACAGTGAAGAGCCTGCTTGGGATTCTCTCTCTCTCTCTCTCTCTCTCTCTCTCTCTCTTTCTCTCCCTCTCCCCGTGAAAATAAATAAATGGACTTTAAAAAAAATATACAGGTGAAACAAAGACTTTTTCAGGCTAAAAGTGTTGAGAGGATTCATTGCTAGGAGACTTTCTTGCCTAATTTAAAAAAAAAAAAAGCAAATTCTTCAGGAAGAAACAAAATGTATGTTTAGATCTACACAAAATATTAGAGGGGACCAGAAATAGAAAATATATTGTCAAATGTAGAAAATGCTCTCATTTGATAATTTCTTCCAAATATAATTAAGGAAGCCTGGATGGCTCAGTTGGTTGAACATCGGAATCTTGATTTCAGCTCAGGTCATGATCTCACAGTTCTGTGAGTTCAAGCCCTGCTAGCAGCTTGGGACCTGCTTGGGATTTCCTCTCTCCCTCTCTCTCTGTCCCTCCACCACCCACAGTATCTCGGTCTCTCTCAAACATATATATGTTTATTTATATATAACATTTTATGACCACAGTAACAACAATATTTGGGAGGAGTAATAACATAAAAACAAGTGAAATGCATGGTAACAATATGGCAAAAGAAAGGGCGGGACATGAGAAATGGGTATATATTGTTGAAGGTTTTTAAATTCTTGGTTAAATGGTCCAATAGGACTTCTATATAGACTGTGATAAACTACATATTGATGACCTCAGGACAACCACAAAAATTTAAAAAGACAGGTTAAAGATGATAATCCAGAAGAAAAAAATTAAACATAAAACTAATATCTGTTCATTGAAAAAAATGCCGCAAAGGAAGAAAAAGGAAAAAAAATAGGACAAATAGAAAATGGGTATGAGGATGGTGGGTTTGAAATCAACTATATTGTTTATTACTTTAGGAGAAAATGGTTGACACATTCTAACTAAAAGACAGATTGTCAGATTGGAAAAGTAAAAGCAAAATATCTAACTATATGCTGCATGTAAGATCTGCCTTAAATCTAAAAGCACAGATTCATTAATACTGAATAAATGATAAAGACAAACAGTGCCATAAGTGAGCAAAAGACAGATGGAATGATTCTATCAATATCTGGGAAATAAACATGAGAAAACAAAACATTACAAGAGAAAAAGAGATGCAGGCTAAAATAATAAAATGGTAAAATTATCAAGAGGATGTGAAACTCCCAAAGGTGTAAGATCTGAAAAACATAACTTCAAAATACATATGGTAAAAATTGGCAGAATTTAAAAGGAGAAATAAGTACATACACGTGCTCCTCCTCCCCCCGCCCCCCGACTGAGAGAACAAGGAGACGGAAAATGCGTAGGAACACGTAGACTCTAACACTATCCAGGAACTCTTGTGATTGATATTTGGAGAACGCTCTACCCAATGCTGGGCACATGCACAGTTTTTACAGGTGCATACTGACCATTCAGCAATTAGACCATATGTAAGACCATAAAAGAAGCTTCTTGACATTTAAGTGACTAAAATGATGTAACTATGCTTTCTGACCACCACACAGAGTAGAAAACAGTTGAAAAAGCCCTATCTTGCAGATGCCAAACAACAAATCCTAAATAACACATAGGACCAAAAAAGGGTTATCACAGAATATATTTTAATTCAAAGCAAATCAAAAGAAAACATTCAGATTTGTGAGATGAAACCAAAGCAACAGTCAGAGGGCAATTTATAGCAAGATATGTTTGTATGAAGAAACAAAATGTCTAAAACTTAAGACTGAAGCATTCACTTGAGAGATTAGAAAAGTCAAAATAAACACAAAGCAAACTGAAAAAAATGTAAGAAAAAAATCAATGAAATAATATTAAAAATAAAGAAAAGCAACACAATTAAATGGTGGATCTTGACAGACTAATAAAAGTAACACTCATTCGGTGAGACTGATCACCAAAACAAAAGGAAAAGATCTGAAAATACAAGTTACCCCATCAGGATAGAAAATGGAAGTACTATTTTATGTGCTACAGCTATGAAAAATAAGTAAATATTATAAACACCTTTAAGCTAATAAATTCAATAATTTACATAATGGGACATATTTCTTGAATGACTCAAACTAACAAAGCATGTTTAAAAAATCGATTAACAAAAATAGCAATGTATGTATTTAAAATTGAATTTTAAGAGAGGGATTTTTAATTTTTAAGGGATTTAATTTTACGTGAGACTGAAGTCTCCCATGAATTCACTTCATGTCAGCTAATAATGGAAGAGAACGCTTAAACGCTTAGAAACGGTAAATCAGTGTGCAGGGGTGGGGCTTGCCGTCAAAGCTGAGACCGGCCATTTACAGCTGAGCCTGAGTCTTCATTGACTGCGAGCCAAGGAACTCCAAACCAGCAGACGGTTTAGAGTCAGCTTCAGCACGGACCCAACCCCGATAAACATCTCCGTCTCAACATTTCAGTACTTCTGTGGGCATCTCATTTCTTATCTTCCCTTTAAAACTTTTTGAAAACATGTGTTTAGTAGGCCCCCCCAGGGAGAGATCTCTGAATCAGGCCAAATAAAGACGTGTCTTTCAGATGAGGTCTTCCAGAGAAACCACCAGACATGTTGAATGACAATAATTATTTAGAAGTGAAGCTTTCTAGGGGTGCCTGGGTGGCTCAGTCGGACTTTGGCTCAGGTCATGATCTCATGGTTCATGAGTTCAAGCCCCACATAGGGGTCTCTGCTTTCTGCTGCCAGGGTGGAGCTAGCTTAGGATCCTCTGTCTTCCTCTCCCTGCCCCTCCCCTGGTTACACGCGCCCTCTCTCTCTCTCTCAAAAATAACATAAACATTAACCAAAAAAAAGTGAGGCTTTCTAGAAGCAGGGGCTCCATTTTGCTCCCCAAATACCAGGAATGTGTAGGCAATTTTTCAAGCACCCTGAAGAGCTAGAACAGGTTAAAATGGCCCCAAACTCGCTGTTTTAATGATCCCTTTTCATTTCTTGAATAAACGTCCTTAGGTTGTGTCCTACTTTTGGCTAATTTCTAGACTTCTGAAAAAGTTGATTCTGACAAAAGTGACTTCTGCAAGGTTCTTATTCTGCCACTCTCCCTGCCATCATACAATTTGCCTTCTTGACGTTATTAACGTGATATTTTGCATATATCTCCTGCTGCTTGATCTTCACTGTGAATTCTCACCGCGTCAGAATGTATTTCTAAATCTCTACACCACTGATACTTTCCCACAGCAGAGCTGTGACAAGCCTGTGAGCAAACTATTTTGGAGAGGACAAATGACGACTGTCAATAGCCCTGCCCCTTAGCTGGAGACTTCTGAGTGACATTAAAAGGACATGTAAATATCAGGGCACCTGGGTGGCTCCATCAGTTGAGCATTTGACTTCTGCTCAGGTCATGATCTCAGTTTTTGAGTTCCAGCCCCATAGCGGGTTCACAGCCTGTCTTCAGCCTGTCCACTTAAAGCCCACTTTGGATCCTCTGCCTCCCTCTCTCTGCTCCTCCCCCCTTGCTTTCCCCCCAAAATAAATAAATAATTTCAAAAAGGACATGTAAATATTTATACTTTCAAGTATGGGTCATATGTAAATAAACCTAATCCTGGTGTATTGCCAAATGAACTGAGAGAAACTAGTAACGCTTTTCTTTCAAGAAAAGACTTTTGGATTTTGTGAAAAAGAATTGAAATTAATGTAGTATGTTGGGTTAAAAGATAAGAATGGTCGCTCCGGTTGTTTTCTTTTGTATAGTTACTTGTAATAATTGATGTATTTCCAAGTACTTGAGCCAAAGGGTAAATAATGCTTTTGGTAACTTCTTGTCTCAGGAAAATTCTAAGTATAAAATGTTTTGCAGTTATGGATGTGAAGATACTACAAAATTTCAAAGCACAATATATTTATTTATCAGTCCGTAGAAAAGTAGCTGTTCCACTCAAATCTTTGCTTATTTCTACTGCATATATAGCCATAGCACTATTTTATTTATTTGTTTTAGTGTTTATTTTTGAGACAGAGAGAGACATAATGTGAGCAGAGAGAGAGGGAGACCCAGAATCCAATGCAGGCTCCAGGCTCTGAGCTGTTAGCACAGAGCCCAACATGGGGCTCAAACTCACAAACCGCAAGATCACAACCTGAGCTGAAGTCGGACCTTAACCGACTGAGCTACCCAGGTGCCCCGACCATAGTACTATTTTAAAAATAATTATATATATAATGCAGGTAGTTCTTAAGAACGAATATCTTCTTCCATTTATGATAATATATACTAACTTACACGGCTAGCTCCATGATAACTTTAAAAAAAATTGAGTAGCCCACATATCTTATTTTGCTCTGGTCAGATTTCCTCCTGGAAATAGTATTCTAAAAGGTATAAAATGAATTATTAATGTACATGAAGAAATAGATAAAGTCTACTTGCAAAGATCAGCTATGCAGAGTGGCGTATGAGCTCACAATCAATAAAGAAAGGAGGCCTGAGTAAATGTCCGTAAAGTCTGTAGATGTGGGTATTGAACACAGGGCATTGATGATGGTGCATTTTCAGCAGCAGAGTCAGAAATGGTCCTTCATGGTGAAGGAACATGCTCTGGAAACATCTGAAGAGAAACTTCTCAGACTTCTTACTGATCATTGTGTAGCTGGTTTACTTATGGGTGTGGCTTGATTCCAAACTATAATAAAATAGCAACTTTTAATAACTCCTAGAGAGATACGGAGTACATGGTTTTTTATAGCAAAATCTTAGATACTTATTTGGAGTTCAAAATAACATTCACATCTATATATTTATTAATGTGAAAAGCAGGAATTTTCCTTTTCAGAGATTCCTTTCATTAAAGTCATATGAAGTTAAATTGGCTGAAGCACAAGATTTATTTTTAATGCTGGCTTTATTTTTTAGTGCCAGGCATTTGATAATAAGAAAGTAGTCTTTCAAAAACCTCTCTAAATATTTTTTCTTTCTTCATGTCCATACCTCTGACTCAGTGGCTCCCTATTTTTTAAATTCTCTGTGTTTTATAAACAGACGGCTCTGCCCCTGCCCTGTGAATCTTTTCTTTCTCCCTCCTAAATCTTACCCACCCTTCTACTAACATTTTAGTCCTGGGGCGCCTTGGGTGGCTCAGTCGGTTAAGCGTCAGATTTTGGCTCAGGTTATGATCTCTCAGTTTGGTGGGTTTGGGGCCGTGCTGAAGGCTGGGAGCCTGGAGCCTGTTTCAGATTCTGTGTCTCCCTCTCTCTCCTCCCCTCCCTTGTTTGCACTCTGTATCTCTCTGTCTCAAAAATAAATAAAAATTTAAAAAAATCTTTTAATAAAAAAAAACATTTTAGTCCTGTCCCATAAAACTGCTTCCTTTCTTCTATCACTTATCACCTTCAAGTCAACATCATGAATGCTCTTTATTTTTGAAAGAATCAACAACAGGGTCAACACACCAACACGAGCGTGTATCCTTCTGAAACACCAACCCCTCCCTTGAGCCCAGCCATCAATGGGTTATCAAATTCTCTGTTATTAAAGCAGAGAAGATATCCATAGACATTCAATTATTTCAGTCACCACTATTTCTAACCTTTCTAACATCACTGCCTATTATACACCCTTCACCCCTTCAGTTGACCTCAGAAAAGACAAAATCTATGCATTTCCAAATAAAAACACTTACACAAGGGCTAACTCAGCCTGCCAATATGTTATGGTTTTTGCATAACCTGGTCTCCCATTGGAAAGAATCTATTTCTCTCTTCACCTTCAGGTCCAAATCTCTTGGAAGTTTTATCTGTACCTACCAACTTCTGTGCGTAGATTTTTTTCTAAATCAATATATTTTTTTTCTTCTATTCACACCAAAACCATTAAGGCTGCCATTGAAATTTCAAGATTCAAATCCAATTTATGTTGTAAAACAATCGTTATTTATTGAGTGATTACTCTTTGCTCTATGTTCAATAGTGAGCGAATCAGAGATGTTCTCTTTTGTAAAAGGTAAAGTCTGATTGCAGAAGCATTAGGTAGAAGCTAGATATGAGTGGAGGAAAGAACACTCAGAGGCAGGGTCCCAAGTTCTTCAGGAATGATAAAGACCAGAGCTGGAGACAAGGAAGGTGAAAAATAGGCTACGCATCAGAAAGCCCAGGGGCACAACATCCTGACCTTGTGGCTTCTCAGGCCCTGGGGCTAACAGACCAAGAGCCACAGGTGCGGAGCCTGTGCTCTATTCAATCTCTGATGCAGAGTAACTTATTACAATAAATTTGCATTGTGGTTACACCCTCCCACCCCTGCAACTGGGGAAGGCTGCCATGATGGTTCAGTACAAACCTAATCGGGTCAAAAATTCCTCCTCCCAACCTGTTCGAAGGGTTCTCCAATGACTGCAAACAGCTTCCCTTCGAGAGTACCAGGTCCCTGATGCAAGACTCCACCACAGGCCTGGAAGGACACCTGTAGCTTCAAGCAGTTGCCGCCTCCGGGCTTGCCCTTTCTCCCACTTGATGCTTTAGCGCAGTGGCTCCAGGCTTTCACTTTGGGTGGAGATCCCTAATCCTTTATTGCTTTGGAGCTAAGAGCCTCGACACAATGCTTTTCCCACTGGCAAACGGTTAGAGAACACAGGATCACAAGTACACTTAAAGTAAAGCAACTTTGTCCGAGGATAGTTGTATGGAAAAGATCCTAATTTACTTCTCCATCACGGCAGATTAAATTATCCCTACTCTGGGCTTTCAATGAATAAATATATTCATTCATTGCATTTCAGAAACAATTATTTTTTTCGTGACAATACTTTAACTTTTTAAAAAATGTTTATTTATTTTTGAGAGAGAGAGAGAGAGCTTAAGTGGTGGAGTGACACAGAGAGAGAGAAGGAGACACAGAATCTAAAGCAGGCTCCAGGCTCCGACCTGGCAGCACAGAACCCACCATGGGGCTCGAACTCAAAACCATGAGACCATAACCTGAGCCTCAGTAGGATGCTTAACCAACCAACTCAGCCACCTCAGTGCCCCATCCTCATAATAGTTTAAGGAACTATTTAAATCCTCAAGGAAAGGAAAAATGTCCTGCTCACGTCTGAATTATCCCCAAATCCTCAGAATAACATCCACACAGTACAGGATACAATCCAAACTTAAACAACATATGGAAAAGAAAAAAAAAAGAAAAAGCCTGAAAATATGACCCGTTCACAAGAGAGACAGAAAATTAAAAACAAAAAGTAGACAAATGAGGAGCAGATACAGAAGCCAAGAAATTTCCATCTATCTTCTACATTCTGCATATGGACATTTCAGCCCACAGATTGGGTTGACAGCACCGCCTCAAGTAGTATGCAAATTTAGAAACATCTGTGATCTAGTCAAGTTCCTTGGAATATTATTTACATTCAGGATACAATATACAATGATTTGGTAGAATAAGGAATGATTTTCATAAGTACTCTTTTCCCCTCATTTGTTTATTATTTATAATTTGCTACTTATAATTTGCAAACATATATACGACCAAGTTTGCTAGAAAAATGTCTTTATTTTTCTTTGCATTATTGATGTATGCGTTAATAAGTTTTTTTTAATGTTTATTTACTTTTGAGAGAGAGAGAGAGAGAGAGAGAGAGCAAAAAGAGAGAGGGAGACATAGAATCCAAAGCAGTCTCCAGGCTCTGAACTATCAGCACATAGACCTAGGCAGGGCTTGATCCCACAAGTTGGGCGCCCCAACGTGGGTTGATATCTTGAAAAATACTTGATCGGAGTGATTGAGATGAATCAAACTGAATTATGAACAATTAAAGCATACCTTTTTTTTAATGAGGAATGTTTATTTTCAGAGATTTGTTCACAGATTCCTGAATTAATAAGATAAGAACAATTTGATTTCTCTGTGCTGACAGCTAGCTCAGAACCTGGTGCCTGCTTCGGATTCTGTGTCTCCCTCTCTCTCTGACTCTCCCCTGCTCGTGCTGTCTCTCTCTGTCTCTCAAAAATAAACAAAAAACACTAAAATTTTTTAAAAATAAATAAATATAAAAATAAATAAGCAGGCTTGAATAAAATACATTCTCAAATACCACCCTTTAACAATTACAATAATGGATATAATTTGATTCTATCTACAAAACTTCCTTTGATATCTACAGATGGCTTAAACTTGGCACTAAAAAATCACCACACACTTTCTAAAATTGCATAATTATAATGCCAGATACCCAAACGCTGCACATTGTCCTAACATTAAATCAGTAGCATATGTTATAGACCAAAGTTGTGTTGTTACACTAGAAAAGATTCCTAATAAAATTGTTATCATAAATATGTCTCCTTGTTGTCAGTTGTGTAGTGTAGCATTTAAATGACAAACACAATTTTATTGCCAATGCTCTGACTGTTAAACAATTATGAAAAGTTTTGTTTTCTGAGATTACAAGTACAACAAAAGTTTACATGCAAAGTAAACAAACTAATTGATATCGTTTTGGATTTGTCAGAGAAAATTAAAAACTAACAAATTCTTAAACAATAGAAATAATTTAAACTATTTCTATTATAGTAGAGCAAAATAAATGCACGGATGTATGTAAATGCTATTAAAAAGTAACTAAATAATTGTCATTTGGAAGTCAGTCAGAAGTAAAGATAATTTTTATATCAAGCCAAAGTGGCATACCTGCCTATGGGTATATTGATAGGTAAAAACTAACACAGATCCAATGATATATCTAATGTCAATGTAAAATGCATCCTGTTCTTCTTGTATGTGAAGCACATACAATTATTTATCTTACTGGTCCAAAGTCAACCTCACATCCTTTTGGCTCTTATTTATTCCTATCTTTTAGAAATACTGTAACAAACCAGTTAAGTTAGCTTTGCGTCTGTTAAAATAACACTATTTTTTTTTTACATGAATGCTCATGGTAACATATTTATAATAGCCAACAACTGCAAACCACCAGCAGCAAGTGAACGGATGGACACATATAGTATATCCATACACTGGGTTACTAGTCGATAGTAAAATGCAAATGAGCTATTTCTGAATACACATAAGAACATAGGTAAAACTCAAAATAAGTATGTTGACTGAAAGAAGACAGACACAAGTCAGGACATACTGTATCATTCCTATAAAACTCTAGAATATTCAAACTAATCTGTACTGTCAAAGTTGACCAATTATTGGAATGAAAAGTTGATGTGGTTGTCCGAAGGGGAAGAGAAAGGGGCCAGCTGGAGAAATTACTAAGGGGGCAGTCATTTTGTTCTCAAATATCATGTGCTTGATGTTGAGACTATGCTGTACATGTTAAATACAACCAGGTAAGAATGTCAGGCAATCTACATGATAGATCCAGTAGATCAATCCATAAAGGTTTAAAACTTGTATTGGATAAAAATAACTTTATTATCACTCAGAACAATGTTAACAGAAATTTGAATTTTTAACTATCAATTTAAGAGACTTTATGAATTAAATTGAAAGATGAAGATTGTAATCTTGAGGAAGTTTATGATATACCTTTTTTTAAGCTAGTTAACTTTCTAACTATCGATATGTCTCTTTGTAATCCATTTCCACATAATACATCTTTTAAATGGGCAGATATAAGAGGTAGTGTATAGTAAGACAAGATTTTAATTTTCTGATTTAACCTAGATCGACAGAAATGGATGGAACCAATCTTATTATTCTTAATCTAAAACCAATACACAGTGCAACAGTGCTGCTAATACAAATATATAGTTAAATTGTCTGTAAACTAGGAACTTCCCTAAATAGTTACTGAAAAATAACATATAGAAAGTGCAGTGATGAGCCAGATGAGTCTGAATCTGATTTGTACAAACATTCTGCCCTGGGAAAGAAGTTTTCCATTCCTTTTGTTTGGCTACTTGCAGATCTGGTCTAGCCTTCCCCTGAAAACAATAAACCATGGCTAAACTGTTTTAAACTTTCTTGACCCTGTTCACAATCTGGGAAGAATGAAAAGAATATTCTCTCAAAGACAAAGTGATGATACATACAGAGAGATAACTAGATCATTGAAGCATGAACTTCCCTAGAAGGTGATTACAACACAGTGGAATTCTGAGGTTTGGATTATAAGTCTTGAAGATTCTGAACTGAAGAGAAAAGCCTAGGCTCATCCTAAATGATAGACATAATAGGATAGTCCCCTAAATGTAAAACCTCAATGTAATAGTGAACTAGAAATAAGGTACCCCCCTCCCCCACCAAGAGGAGTGCTTAGAAAATAGCCTTCATCAAAGCATGGTCATGAGTGGAAGAGTGCTACTAGTAATAATAACATTAGTAAAAAAAAAAAAAGGAGAAAATGAAGAAGAAAAAAGGGAGGAAGTAGAAAAAAAGAAGAGGAGTAAAAAAAGGAGAAAGAAGAAAGGAAGAGAAAGAAGTTGAAAGGAGAAGGAAGAGGAGGAGGAGAAAATTATGTGCAGCTGAGAAATTGTCAACAAAGCCAGCCAACTCTCATAGGTGTTTGACAAATAAATGAAATCCTCTTAAGTGGATTTTTAAAACTCAGATCAGTAATTTAATTTAAAATAATTCCAAGTGCTAGTGAGCCCAGGCTGCTGAGAAAAAAAAAAACAATTACAGATTCTCTCTAGAGAAATCCACTTTAATACAAAGAATTCTCACACCTCAAGAAAAGTGAGAAATGCATAGTTGAAAAACTGACAAAATACACAAGAAATCACCATACGTAAATACCAGTAGAAACAACAGAAAACAGAATCATACTCACAAAGCCTTTGTCAATCAGAATTAGTGAACACAAGAGAAAAACTGAGTATAAGTGATGTGATTCCATAAGTGAACTAAATGGTTTAAATATGCTCAAATAATAAGTTCTTTAAAAATAAGATCTTTAGAGCTAAAAATAAAATGTTGGAATAAAAAGAAAATCAACAAGCATGTTTAGAAGTCCAGACACATCTGAAAGGGAAATTGTTAGTTGGTAGATGAAACAATTACCATCATCACCATCATCATCATCATCATCACCATTATCATCATCATCATCACCATCACCATCAGAATGCAATTCTGAGAGGCAGGATTGTAAACATGAGCACTTACAGGAAATTTAGATGTTTAAGGAAATAAATACCGTGGATTTGAGAGATTCTGAGTTCTAGAGAGAAAAAAAAAAGAAACGGGAAAAGAGTATTTGAAGAATTGAAGGCTAAAAATATTTTCAAAATTGATTCTAAAAATCTCAGGTTGGGTTCCCCACATGTAAACCAGAATTCAACCCATTGAGTTCGTTTTTGTTTTATTTTAATTTTGAGTTTATCCCAAGATACTCTCAAAGGTGAATGGAAAAGCAAGGTAGGAAAGCAAAGGAAGTCGGTACGGTGTGCCTTAGTAAGCAGGTTCCCAGTGTGGATACATGAACTCTCGCTCGCTGGGGCCTTTGGGGATGGTGTGGATCAGGGGTAGCAATCTTTTCTGTAGAGTCAGATAGTAGATACGTTAAACTCTGTCAATCATACAGTCTCTGTTGTGACTACTCAGTTCTGTTGTAGTGCAAAAGCAGATATAGGGCGTGCGTAAAAGAATGAGTGTGGTTGTGTCCTAACAAAATTGTATTTAAAGAACGAGCAGCTGGATTTGGGGGGCTCCCAGCACCCAGAGCATAACATGGCATCTAATACCAGTGAGTATGTAGCATTATCTCGTACAAGTGAGTACAACTCTGCCTCTCAGAACCGCATTCAGACAGTGAAGGTGGTGATGATGATGATGGTAATTGTTCTATTTTCCAACTAAGAATTTTTCTTTCAGGTGTGTCTGAACTTCTACACTTTCTTACTGAGTTTTTAAATTTTGAATATTTTACTTTTAGCTCTAAAGATTTTATTTTTTAAGAACTTATTATCTGAGGATATTTAAATAAGTATTTACCCTCCATCTCCTGCTCTTCACAGGCTGCTGATGAGTTGCTCCCAAGGTTGTCAATTCTCCAGCCTCCTTCGTGCCCTGTGAGCAGCCTGGGAACACAAGGACAGAACAGAGACCTTGGGTAGCAGGGACACAGTGGCTTCCTTAGAAAGCTGTCAAATTGCCAGGGACTGGAGTGCATATGGATGTGGCTCTGACAAGGGTCTGAGATACCATTCAACCAACAAATCTGGATGCCCAGAAATGCCAAGCTTCACAAATGAAAAAGAACCAGTCATAAACAAAGGAGTCAGCAACATTCAGGTACAAAGAGCAGAGTCCACTCAAGTCCCAGAGGAGTGAGTGCACAAACATGTCGAAGACTGAGTATCCAATAGTTGCTCCAGTGTCAGTGTGACCAAAACAGGAGCCTACACATACACCTGCCACCACAACTATGATACTAGGTAGGAGCTCTGAATTCGGAGTACCTGAAGACCATACCATGTCTGACAAAGGTGGCTACCGAACTCATGACCTCCAAATCGTAAAGCCTCCACTTCATTGTTCACATGCCACATTTTCTGCAAGTTCCTCTCACTGGTAAACTCCGGAGTTTTACCAAGAATTGGATTCTGGGAAGTGCGATCTTCACTAGGGGAGCTGGGTTGCGATTGGTAAAACACCGTAACAGACAATTCAGCATGCTAAGTGAGGTCCATCAGGGAGGTGAGCTTTATTTCTGTGGTTCATAAGCTCACCATTTCTCTTTTCCTTAAGACACCCCAGAAAAAATGCTGTGTGCATTATCAAACTTCAGTTCTTTGGTAAATGTTCGCAGTTAGAGTAGTCGAAGTATATGACCTCACATATCTAAATGCATAGACCTGTCGTCTGTGCGCAGCAGATGACAGTGAAGCTCTATTAAGATCAGGACCACTTGTCCTACTAAATAAGCGCTCCTTTTTATGTCATGGAAATTGGTACACACGACTGGGCTGCTGTAACAAAAGACAGATATGTGGCATTGGCTTTGGGGACAAAGTGTTGAATAAACCATTAGCAAAGGCTGGGAAAATAGTAAGAAATTTACCTTTGCAGTCTGGAATAAAAGGTCATCTTATTATCTAATAGCCATATGATTGGCCCAATTGTTCCCCCCAGCAATTTGGGAAAAAGAACTAATGAATTTGCTCGTTTGCCTATGGATATCTCCTGGTAAATGTTGGAAATGTTATTCATTTACTGTAGCTCTATATCATAAGGAAAAGAAAGAAAGAGATTTAAAAAATCTGTTCTATTAGCAAGCCAAATATAAAGGAAATACAAAAGTAATGAGGTTTGTTCAGCTGGGGAATGAAGAAAAAAAAACCTTTTTCACATCCTTAATCTCTGCACCAGCAACACATCCTCAAAGTCAAGTATAACCTGGACATACAGATCAAATAAGATGTGTGATATGCGGCTCAAAATTTCTTTCCTAAGATTCTTGAAAGATTTAAGCAGAACCCGGTTGACCTGCTCAGCAAGGCAGAGAGACTGCTCAAATTCTTTAGGGTCTTATCTACAGAGATGAGGCATGACAAAAGTAGTCACAGGCCTGCAGATCTTGAAAAGAATTATGGACATGTATTTGGGGGCATGAAGTGTGGGGTGAATCAGGTTTCTAGGTTGGCTGTACTGGCAACCTAACCTGTCCAGATCAGACTACAAGAAACTGAGACCCTCGAATAATGTCCTGTGGGACCTCGATATTTTTGTGGGAATTAAACAAGCTGAATTATTTACTCAGGTGCTAGAGCTGATGGGAATTTTTATTATGTACAAAGATGGAAGAGCCAGAGGTCTATGCCTTCTGAGATCTGTGCTCTAAGATCTCTGGAAGCATCTTAACTATCTGGGGAAGTGAGTGGCTGCTTGCTGCTCAAAAAAAAAAAAAAAAGATATTCTATGTTTAAAATGTTATATAAAAAAAGAACTATGCAATAGAAATATGAGGCCCATAAAGCCTAAAATATTTAGTATTTGAACCTTTATAGAAAATGTTTCCTGAACTCTGACCTTGGGAGCCACACCTACACAGCAACAAAGAACCTCAGTGTGGATTTACTCCCCAGGAGAAAAATCCATTCCTTCCAAAGGAACACTATCTCCCCCAGAATACTGAGTTCTGGAAGAAGATGCCTAGTTATTTAAAAATTGCTATGAGTCAGTTACTGGTGTGCTCCTCTAATTTATCCTTTCAAAGAAAGAATTTGTGGCCATTATTTTCTCTCCCTGTCTCTGTTGTTTAGAGACAGAGAACTGGGTATTTTGTTCAGATATCTCTGGAACAAGAGCCACTTCTACATCTGGGACATTTCTACCAGGAAGAGCACACAGTGGGTGCCTAGGAAGTACATGTCACAAGTCCTTTGCTTTTATGCACAGATTAAAACCCATCCAACACAAGAAGTTTACCTAATTTTTTTCTTGGAATTCTAAGTATCGTATGCCACTTATTATTTGATATACTTATCACGTTGTGTCTTTAACTTACTTCTCAGGTTCATAAAGATTCAAGGAATGCTTGTCGTATAATTTAACTAATCTTTGCAATCATGAGAAAACTGAATATACTAAATTAATTAAAATAAGAATTAAAATATATAAATGAATGTGTGGGGGGGGACAGAAAAAGACAGAGACAGAGTCACAGTCACGTGAGCACAGGTAACCAAAACGCATTAATGATGAGTAATGATTTTCTTCCTGTCTTTCCACCACAGAGGATCAAACCTGAGTTTCAGAATGCCCCATCAGATTTTCCTCGAAGGAGACAATGTGAACACTTTTGTCAATGTGTGTCATAAGTGTGCCGTGAGGGCTTCTATATCTTTTACTTTTTTGAGGTAAAGAGAGGAATGTGTGTCTTTATGTTTCCTTTTTATTTTTTTATTGAAGTTTAGTTGTTGCATAACATTGTCTTCGTTTCAGATGGACGACAGAGTGATTTGAGGATTCTTCACAGTATATGATGCTCTCTGATAAAAGTAGGGTTACCACTTATCACTACATGACATTATTACAATATTATTTACTAGGTTCTGTAGGCCGCGTTCTTCATCCCCACAACTTATTTATTGTATAACTGGAAATCTGTACCTCTTACTTCCCTCCACATATTTTGCCCATCCCCCTATGCTCTCGCCTCTGGCAGTCACCAGTTTGTTCTCTGTGTTTAGGAGTCCGTTTCTTTTTCTTTTTCTTTTTTTTTGGGGGGGGGTTGTTTTATTTTGTTTATATTCCAAATATATCTTTTCTCTTTTTCCTTCCAAGGATGTACAGGTAAACCTACAGCTGTGACAACCTACTCGCAACCGTTATGCAATAAACGTGGGGACGAAAGCCATGCGGGCAGTCGGATCAGCAGAATGAAGGAGCTTCCTCTTGTGACGGATGGATTGAGATGCTGAGCCAGTACTGAGACTGTCTGGCCCTTGGATATCCATAAGCAGGGGAAAAAGAAACGCCTGTGTGTTTATTCTACTTCTAGTCAGGTTTTCTATTACTTGCAGTTAAACACATTTCTTACTTATACATATATTTAGAGAGAAAATCATTGAGTATTGATTCTTGTTTTTATTCTTCAACCCAATGAAAGCAACAATTGCCTTCAGGAAAATAAGAAAGCAGAAACAGCATACCTTTTCGTCTTCCTTTCCTTATTTCTCTATGTGCTTATTTATACTCCACAAATATAAGTTTCCCTTAGATTAGCCTATTAATTTAGGTCACCCATCCTTGGTCAGCTCTCTTACTTTAAATCTTATTTAAATCAATAAATAACACTACTATGGTCTCAGGCCTCCAATCTTTAAAAGTACCCTAATTCATGTCTTTTTCTTACTCCTGACACCTGATCCTTCGGCAAATTGTTTCCCACATCTGCCTGCCTTGTGAGACCTTCACGTGTGCTGCTTTCTCATCTACGTCATCCTGTTTCCTGGACATCGAATTTCCTTTTAACTACTCTGTCTACCTTGACTATGACAGTATTGTTTTAAATTAAGAGTATGATCCTTTTACAACATAAATCAGATAACGTCATCGCCCTATCACGAGCCTTCCGGTGATCTCCCTTCACGATAGAAGTAAGTCAGGCAACCTTACTATGGGCCATAACATCTTACATCCTCTGGCTCTGACACTACTTACTTTCTTAAGGGTCTTGGCTCCATGAGTCTGTCTGCTTACCACACTGTTCTTTAAACACATCAAGCAGACTTTGTTGAGGAGAAATAAGTGAAGAAATGAGGAGTGTCACTCCAATGGGACACACTTTTTATGGAGACATGAAGCCAAGGAAAATATTTCATGTTAAACCGGGAGGTTTTAAAGGGCATTAATGCAGTGAAATAACACATGTAATTCAATGACATAACGTCCAGTAGGAAAACTTACAGAATTTTAGAGTTGAAAATGAAACCATAGATACGATTAATGTAATACTTAACTTCAGGTAATCTAGTCATACATATATAATGTTTGATATTAGAGCAGTTTTATATTTACAGAGAATTGAGTAGACAGAACAGAATGTTCCCAGGTAACTCTACTTCCCCTGTTCACGGTTTCCCTTGTTATTAGCATTTTGCATTAGCACGGTACATTTGTTAACGATAATAAACCAATAACTATTTTTTGTTATTTTTTAAAATATTTATTCACTTACTTTTGAGAGAGAGAGAGAGAGAGACAGAGACAGAGACAGAGACTCATAAGCAGGTTCCACACTGTCAGTGCAGAGTCTGACGTGGAGCTCAAACTCATGAACTATGAGATCATGACCTAAGTGGACATCAAGAGTCAGACACTTATCTGCCTGATCTACCCAGGTGCCCCAGTGACTCATCATTATTAACTGAAGTCTATAGTTTACATAAGGATTCACTCTTTGCATTATACAGTTCTGTGTGTTTTGAGAAATGTGTAACATTATTGTTTTTAACCCTAAAGTTCCATGGGCTCTACCTGTTCATCCCTTCCCCCCATCACCATACAGCCTGGCATTCACTAATCATTTTTGTGTCTCTACAATTTTGCCTTTTCCAGAATGGCATAGACTTGAAATCCTGTAATATGCAGCTTTTTCATACAATCTTATTTCATTAAGCACTATGTATTTATTTTCTCTATGTGTTTTTGTGCCTTTATATAGCTCAGTAATTTTTATTGCTGAAAAATATTCTATCACATAGATGTATCCTACTATCTTTACGCATTTATACTTTAAAAAGTTTTTAATGATTATTTAGTTTTGAGAGAGAGAGAGTCAGAATGTAAAGCAGGCTCCAGGCTCTGAGCTGTCAGCACAGAGCCCAACGCAGGGCTCAAACTCACAGAGAGCAAGATCATGACCTATGTTGAAGCTGGACGCTTAACTGACTGAGCTACGTGCCCTTATCCATTCACTTTTTGACCAATATCTTGGCTGCATCCAGTTTGGAGCAAGTATAAATAAATCTGTGATGAAATGTTCATGTGTGGGTTCTTATGTGCACCTAAGTTTTCCACTCATTCATATAAATACATAAGAGCATAATTGCTAGATCCTGGGGCAAGATTATGTTTAGATTTATTAAAACAAACAAACACAAACATAAAAAAAATGTCTTCCAGAGTGTCTGTACAATTTGCATCCCCCCCCCCAGTGAATGAGAATTCCTGTTGCTCTAAATTATCGCCAATATTTGATATCACCCATTTTTTTTTCTTTTAGTCTTCCTAACAGATGCCAAGTTGATTTAGCTTGCAATTAACTAGTGACTTATAACACTGGGCATCTTATGTTTATTTCCCTTCTGTATATCTTCTTTTTTTCTGGTTCTGTCTGTATCTCTTAACACACTTTAAATTCAATTGGTTGATTTATTATTATTTAGTTTTACAAGTTTTTTGTACATTTTGAATACAAGTTTCTTATCAGATCATGGATTTTACAAATGTTTTCTATGTCTGTATCTTGTCTTTTCATTTTAAGTGTCTCCTACAGAGCAGTGGTTATTAGTTTTAATGAAGCCAATGAATCAGTTTTTTTCTTTCATGTATCATGCTTTTGGTTTTATATTAAACATTTATTACTGACCTCAAATTTATGAATAAAGTCTGTAAATTATAAAGACAAAAGAACCAATCATCCTAACAAGAAAAAACTGTATAATTTTAGAAAAACTTAAAGTGTAGGTATACTTCAAAACTAGGTGTGTGGTGCCTGAGTAGCTCAGATGATTAAGCATCCAACTCTTCATTTTGGCTCAGGTCATGATCTCACAGTTCATGGGTTTGAGCCCCCGAATGGGTCTCTTGCTTATAGCCTGCTTGGAACTCTCTCTCTGTCTCTCTCTCTCTCTTTCCCTGTGCAACCCCCCACCCCCACCTGCTCTCTCTTTCTCAAAATAAATTAACATTTAAATTTAAGGATAATTCCTATTCCTCAAATTGGAAAAATATGGTATGAAAAGAGTGGGGTCATATATTAGATTCCAAGAACTGCCTTAAGGAATTCCCCAAAGTCAGGTGGTTTTCAATAACAGACATGTATTGTTTCACAGTTCTCCAGGTGAGAGGTCTGAAATCAAGTTGTCATCAGAGCCGCATTTTCTGAGGCTCTCAGCGAGTCCCTGTGCCGTTCTAGCTCCTGGAGGCCTCCGGCCATGCTTAGTGTTCATGGCTTGGGGTGGCATCCACATCTCCTCCCACCACTGTCTTCACATGGGGTTTTCCCTGTGTCTCTGTGCTCTCTTCTTATAAGGATGCCAATCAATGCGTTAGTGTCTGTGTGGGTTGCTGTGACAGAGTACCACAGGCTGGGTGGCTTACACACACTCTGATTTGTGAGAACGTGCTGGAAGCCATTTCTGAAGTCACTAAAGTTGAGAAAACTCCTTGTGAGGTAAGGCGGGTTTTCAAGGCCTCCTGGCTTCAGATGGCAACCGATGTCTACCCGCTACTCGATTATTTTTGCTTGAGCACCAACCCCCAAGGTGCCTTGTTGACTGGTATCAGGAATGACTTGTCCCCTTATCTTAAAATGTGCTAATTTCACCTTGTGAAGGAACTTATTGTAGGAATTTCTTCTTTTGTGATTATAGGAGCAAATATTACATTTCCTGAGAAACGTGTTTTTCTTCCCCTCAAGAAAACAGGGTATAGACCCCTGCCCACAAAGAACTAATTTTTGTCTTTGCTATGCTAAAAACATTGCCTTGTATTTGAATGTTAAAGATTCCTTCCTTTCCCATGTGATAAGCATCTAAATCACCTACAATCAATCACTATTGATAAAGGTTATGCATGAGTCTTCTACCAAATTATGTTCTGGGAAATTTTTACATACCAAAGAATGTGTCATCAGAAATCATTGTCTAGGGCAAATGCCACTTCTGTGCTGGCCCCATACATTTTTTCCATAAATAAAGCTGACTTTCAGGTCAGTGCAGAGATGCCTGCCTGATGATCAGAAAGAATCTCAAGGATCTCTGACTCCCTTATGTCAACACTGTCCATCCTTCAGGGAGGCCTGGACCTGCTGGAGCTGGACTCTGGCAAGAACACACTTTTGGAGACTAGAAGTCTAAGATCTGGGCACCAGCAGCTTCCGTTTCTGGTGAGAACCCCATCCCTGGTTCACAGACAGCTGTCTCCTGTTTCCCCATATGGCAAAAGGGACAATGGAGTTCTCTGGGGGTCCTCTCATTCATTAAAGGTGCTACCCTAATTACCTAATCAGCTTCCAGAGGCCCCATCTCCTGATACAGGCTCACAGTGGTGGTTAGGAGTTCAACATGAAATCTAGGGGCACACAAACATTCAGTCTATACATGTAGAATCCACCTGAACTGAGTGTCCTCATCTTAACTAATGACATATGCATAGGCTGATTACATTTCCAAGTAATGTCACGCTCTGAAGCTCCAGGTGTACACGAATTTTGGGGGGATGTTATTCAACCTAGCGTAGGTCATAGAGGTACATTGTACGCACTTTCCTTTGAACATGCACAAAAAGTGCTTAAAGACAATGGGAATGGTAATAAAACACTGGTCATAAGCTTAGTAAAAATAAACACTTCATAAAAAAAGCCCTTCCATATTTTTATTAAAAAAACTTTTTTTTTTTACCAAACAGAAGACTTCATGAAATGAAGTTAGCTGACATGTGAATTCTCTAGAGGGAGGCAGTAGTGTTTGCGATGACAGCTAAGTCCTGTACAGCCTCCTGTGACCTCAATAATGATCCACAGAGACGCTGTGCACATTCTCCATTGTGCAAGCAGCTAGGGAAAGGACAGAGGATGTGCTCCGGGTGTCAAACTGCACATCCGCATTAAGAAATTCAAGGAGAACCTGCCTGTAAACCACCCTCATCAATCCTTCTACGGGAGATACACTTTGAAGTGAAAGTGACTTCAAGAAGCCTATTTTGTTACCAGATGTTGATGTTTATGGTCATGACTGGCTTATTCTCCTTAGTATAAGTTAACAGCAGGCATGGTGGTTCTGTTGTTTAAGTAAAAATTTTATTTTTGGCTTTATATGTGTTTGGCAACTATATTTATCACAGGCACAATCTCTCTATCACACTTGTGTCCAAAATCAGCCAAGGAGTGGAAGCAAATTCACAAACATATTTATATAAAAAGTTTACATTTAAAACAGCAATTCTTAAGTCCTATGCTGAACCATTGGAGGAAAATTGAAGAATTCACAGAATCAGTAAAATAAAATTGGATTAAATGTTTCATACACTCAGCTTGATTTAAAAGATGCATTTTAGTAGCTTGATTTAAAATGCAAAATTTCTAATTTTGAAATGTCCAAGGTACCAGTTCAATGGCGGATGATTATAAAATTGTTTCCCTGCAGTTACGAAGAAATTATACGCATGTCAACGATACTCCAATGAAAATAAATAAAAAGGGAAATTACAAATACTGTAATTTGTGTAAGTGATGGAATGGAAACACGAGAGAAAACTTCCATCAATTCAATATTATGAGATGACACACCAAGTGTGTGTAAGTTGCCCACGTCTGAAAATTGAACGAGGCATCCTGTGGCAGATAGATTGTGTTTTAATGTAGATGGAGCCATGTGTCCTCAGTTATGTCTCTATGTTTCTTCATCTTTAAACTTAAAACAAGAACTTCTTCTGCAAAACTGGGAGGATTCAAGAAACAGTGAGGGAAGCCAGTGAGAGTAATGTTCAACAAACGCTGCTGTAAATGGTTTGCTGGTGGTTGAGTGCATGTCCCTGGTTGGATGGTGGCTACATGAGCGTCTGGAAATTCCACACGCCTTACACTTCATTTCCTCCTATTACAAGGAGTCGGGGCGGGGAAAGGATGTTTCTGAGATTCTGTCATCATCGTGCTGCCAGATACCATTTTAGGTCTAGAATATAAAATGTACTTTTCTGAGATAACTATACATGAATGTGAACGCCTGACCTATTTCCCCAAAGCAATTTCTTTTAAGATGCCTTTTCCATAGACATTGGCACCGAAATAATACTCTAGATGTATCATCAGTTTTAAAATTAAGTATTTAATCATTTCTCACATCTCTCTTCCTGACTCCGATGCCAAAAGAAGGAACAGTGACTTTTAGGGGTTAAAGGCTTGTTCTTACACATGGGTGATTAAAACAGATTATTGATTTGGAATAAAGAAATAAACTTATGATGAAGGTATGAAAGGGGATTATGAATAATCTTATTTTAATTATATATCACTAGAGAAAGCCCTCAGGAATATTTCCCAAAATATTAGTTGAGGTATTGTTATTTAATAAACTTAATTCACTTCTTCTACACTATAGTAAGATAAGTTAATTTTATCTTCACATGTTTATATTTGGGTTTATATTAAATTTACATGATTAAATAAGGTATATTCTGAACTTCCAGGCATACTTAACATCGAACACTGATTGTGGTATTTTAATTTAAAAATACCACAGAGGTTACTAAATAAACTTAATGGTTAAATATTATGTTTAGGATTTGGAATCTGGGAAGATAATATTTTTGTGTTGTTCACTTATAAAGGAATCTTTTTTATGTCAGAAGAAAAATCAAGTTTTAATATGCATAGAAATATTCCTGATATGTTTACATTATCATTTACAAAGAGATACATTGTTTTTAGGTAAAACATTTTTGATTTTAAGTACTCTTCATGCTCTATTGATAAAAACTGGAAATAGAACTCATGTTGTCATTTTATTTTGTACTTGATTACTTGTATTGGTTTTTAATTTACAGTTATGAAGTCAGAACTTATTTTGACCAATTTATAAAATTGTCATCCATTAGTTTTTCACACAGTGAAATAAGAACTTTAGTATTTAGCCTAAAGTATAGTTATACCCCCTATGATCCCTAAAGCTAATAGAAATAGAACTCCCAGATAGGAAGCTGGATGTGTCTGTCCTATTTACTGCTAAGAAAACATATATTTAATGGGGTGCCTGGGTGACTCAGTTGGTTGAGCGTCCGACTTTGGCTCAGGTCATGATCTCAAGGTTTATGGGTTCTAGCCCTGCGTCAGGCTCTGTGCTGACAGCTAGCTCAGAGCCTGGAGCCTGTCTTCAGATTCTGTGTCTCCCTCTCTCTCTGGCCCTCCCCTGTTTATGCTCTCTCTCTCTCTCAAAAATAAATAAAAACATTAAAAAAATTTTAAAGGAGAAAACAGATATTTATTAATCTGGTTGTCAATTGTTATATGTAAAACATGTTAACTTAAAATTTTATCTTCAGGACTCAACATTTATAAAATGTATGAAGAGAAGGAGGTTTGGTTTTATAGAGATAGGGTGTGATTTTCTTTATACTCTTTTTAGTATAAGATACTAAAAATTATATTTTATGAAAATATGATTCATAAACATCAGTCAAAAATATATTTCTTGCCTCAAATACTGAGGGCAAAATGTTCCTGTTTATGCTAGGACACGTGGGGGGCTCAGTCAGTTGAGTATCTGACTCTTGATTTTGGCTCAGGTCATGATCCTAGGGTCATGGGATTGAACCCCACAGTGGGCTCCATGGTAAGCACAGAGCCTACTTAGCATTCTCTCTCCCTCTCTCTCTCTCAATCTCTCTCCCCTCTCTGTCCTTCTCCCTTGCTTGTGTTTTCTTTCTAAAATAAAAAAAAAATGCATTTTAAAAGATTCAAAAATGTTCCTGCTTATGCTGAAAAATAAAACGTTCGGCAAGCTCAACCTTTCTGATCTGACCATAATGCAGCATCTGATGGAACTGACTGCCTTGAACAAACATCACATTTTCTCCCTTTCTCTCTTCTTTTTCTTCACTTTTTATTCTAATTCATTTGCACATTTACCACATCCTGAGCAACCTATATATTAAATATAACATCATACCTGAGACAAATATGTAATATGTAGTAAATAAAAAGACAATATAAGAATCTTAACCAAAGTTTTCCAAATTGTACTCAAAATGTTTTTTTATAGTGACATATTAGATCTGAAGGATAGAGTTGTAACTTATCACTACATTTTCATTTTTAGACAATTTGATTTATAGCCATAATAAATAATACAATTAAATACCTTTTCATCAGACTTTCCCATATCAAAATATACAGATATTGATTAAAAGTAGATTTTGGTTAACAAATTTAATACATGTCCCCTAAAAAATAGAACTAAACTAATATTATATAAAATGAATAAACATGAGAACTCGGATCTTTCCCCAGATCCATACTGTTTGCCCCTCAGACGGACTCACATATGCTCCAATTGTAAGCTTTATTCTAATTAATCTCATGTTTCTGAGATAATAGGATTGGAGAGGACAGTTGTGAGAGTGCTTGTTTGGGTTAAATGATTATAAAATTGGTATTATACAAGCCATTTAGGTATAAAAATTTTTAAAAAATACTGCTGACATCCTTTTTAACCTAAAGCCCATAGATCTCTATCGCCGCTGCAGTCAAAATGCACACTTTGATTGACATTCTCCAGGAAGAGAATTCTGAGAATAATAATTGGATATTCTGTAACACTGTTCTCTAAGAACCGTTAGCTTTGTTGCGTTTTCTTAGTTTGACATTTCGCAAACCCTCCTGTCTTTATTTGCAGGATAGAATGGAAAGTTTGTGGAGACTTAGGCAACATTTTTGGAAATCTGCCAATTAAATAAACAATTGAGATTGGAATTAGTGTTGCTTCTGATACATTAAATTAAAAAAATGAAAACATAAAAACACTAGTATGAACCGTTCTCTATCATCTCCTAGAAAACAGCGTATTCTGGGGATGGAATTTCTTTCTTTCTTTCTTTCTTTAGTCTCTGCTTTAAAGTTTGGTATGCAGTCATATTTTTTATACAATAAAACTCCCTTCCATAATGATATGGTTTATGTCAGTAAATGTCAAATATAAATATGGCTATTATATTATCCATGTGTTCAACAACCAACACTTTCAATTTCATATAAATCTGACTTTATATTTCTCTTTA